>JAGRRF010011243.1:1687084-1714110 GCA_019097615.1 Morone chrysops
CTCCCATGATCTCACATCAGAAACCCCCCCTAGTGGCGGAAAATACATATTGCAAACAAAAAAGTCTCACATGCTGCACCTTTAAATTACCCTAATATTGATCTGGTTTTAAAAGTACCCCTCCAGTATCTCCGGTGGTCAGCATTATCAGCCCGCAGCGTGCTCAGTTGACTCTCCATAAAGCTCGGTGTTGCAGTAGATTGCCAATGTGAAATACAGCTACTTAAACAGATTACCAGCTCGGGATGAGATGGCTTGTAAGTCTCCAACAACACCACCCCTGCAAACACACATCCCCTCATCCTCACCCAGCCAGTAAATCTGCACCACAGTGGGACAGTGTTGTTTTACCTCTATCTATCTCTCTCTCCATCTTATGTAAGTGTGTCCTGATCTTCCTGCAGCCCACAACCCTGACACGCACACACACACACACACAGACACATATACTCTCTGTGAGCAAAAGTTTCATTATCATTAAGGTCAGCTCTGTGTGTGTGTGTGTGTGTGTGTGTGAGGGAGAGAGAGAGAGAGAGAGAGAGAGTGGAGGGGGTGGGCGGGTGAGGGGGCATGCACACTCACACAAAGAGAGAGAGAGTGAGAGAGAGCGAGAGAGAGAGAGAGAGAGAGGACAGAAGAGTCCGCGGAGGAGAAAAGGAGGACAGGCAGAAAGCAGGAGGCGCTCCTTGCAGTCAGGAGGATGCTGCGCTGACATGCGGATCGGCACTCTCTGATCCGGATCCACCTCCCTCCTCCACTGACTGCAGATCAGCTAACAGAGAGTCCTCTGTTCTCTCTCCACACACCCTCTCCTCCTCCTCCTCCACCTCCTCCTCCTCCCTCTGGACCGGCTTTTGTCGCCATGCCGCCGGCCGCCTGCTCGGTCGGACTCCGCATCACCTTCCCGGCGGTGCTGTGGATCGGGCTGCTGTGGAGCTGCGTCTCAGCAGGAGGTACAGTCATCATCTGCATGTTTCAGCCCCAACCCCCCAACTCCACAGCTCGCATCGGCTTAGCACAACGACAGGCAGGAGCTTGAGTCTTTTGGGCATCCCTGGCTTGTTTTAGAGGCGACTCGTAGGAGGAGGAGAGGGAGAGAGAGGGAGGGAGAGAGGGGGGGAGAGAGGGAGTCTGAAGCTGCCTTTGAAGTCCTGAAATTAACGTTGCTATTTTGTGGGACTGTCTGCTGCTTCCAACCAGTTCTGGCACAACAGTCCGGGCTGTGCACTGGCATCCTGAGAGGAGTCAATGTGGACCGGAGCCCACTCCTGTGCGTGGGAGCCTCGAACAGGAGTGAATGCAGAGAGAGAGAGAACGAAAGAGAGGTCACCTGTGCACCAGCTCTGCAGGTTGGACTGTTGGTCAGGCAGAGTGGGAGACAGAGGGGATCCCTCCAGTTTGAGCAGCAGCAGGAAAAGTTGAAACATGACTCCAGACACACACATATGGCTGTTTGTTTGTTTCTAAAGGCTTTATTGTTGGTTAATAGATTATTTATTAATGCTTTATATAGCTCACTCACATCTTTCATTTCATTATCAGGATACTGGTTCTTGAATGTGTCTTTGAACCTCAGACCTTCACTCACATAAATCATCCAGTCCATACAGCACCGACACAACACTGGGTTAACTGATTGGTGGAAGACAGTAGGTTGTTCTGACCCAGAGTCAGTGTTATTTTATATAACCGCTGGGCTATTTACCTGAAGTACCAGTTGTTCAGTATCTTCAGTAGAGGCGATGTTGTTGTTGTTTTCGGGGATTTTCTGAAAGACCTGATGCTGTTTGTGTTTGGAGGACAGTTTAATGAGCTGTATGTCTTCTGCGGCTCATCAGGAGCTTCGTCCTAGAAAATGACCCCGGTTGATGTTTGGGTGATCCGCTCTCCGTCTCAGATGCTACAGATTTATAACGTAAAGTCACAAACTGTGTGTGTGGAGTTTGTAAGATGTGGACAAAAAAACAAATAACTGTACAAAGACTTTGGAATTGTTTATGGACAAACTACATAATTATATTGTATGTTATTGAATTTATCTATGGATTGATTGTACATCCAAACCCTGATATTCACCCATCCTGATCTTATCCAAGCTTCTGTTATAGCTCCATAAACCAACACTTTATTTCCCATAACCCTGATATTCCCCTGATTCTAACCATGTCACCATGTGAGTTAATAGACCCACTTTTCATTAGTCGGACAGGCCGTTGGATTCGGGCCTTGTTGGACTAAAGTATCAGGGGATTGTTGCAACACGGACCTTTTCTCTTGTAACACAGTGCTAGCTGGCATTAGCTATGTAGCCGTCCTATTAGCTGATTGTACCTGGACTGCAAGGTCAAAGTACAGGTGGAGGTTTGTTTACACTTTTAGCATTGGAGCTAGCATTGGAGAACGAGCACCAGAACCGGAGTCGGGTTCACAGCTTCGATATTTATGTATGAGGAAGAACTAGATACAGCGTTGGGCACTTGTGCTGTTACCTTCTAGTTTAGCCCTCATTAACTTGCATAGGGATAAAATGATTTAATTGTTTGGTTCGTGTAGTCTTTCTGAATGTTCTTGGGCCAGTGTGCATCACATGATGGACACCATTATAATTACATGGTTCGACCATTTTGTCAAACTGGCTTAAAAATCCGGCGCTCTTCCTGGGCGGCTTGGCTCCGACCAGGACTCTGACTCTGAGGATGAAGACTCTGTGGGTTCAGGCAGCGGCAGGAGAGAAAACGGAGGAAGAGGAGCCAGTTTGTAGCCAGTTAATTAGTCAGTAATTGTTAATGATTTGTTCAATATCCATGCTGTTTTCTGGTGACAGGGTTGTTCTGTAAAAGGTTGTGCTTCAGAAAATAGAGGGTCCGTCTCATGAGATCTCAGCAGAGATGTGATTGGATCATTTACTGGGTGGCAGATCCAGGGTCAGCTTTCTGTAACGCATTACTCAAGACGGTCTCTTGGGGTCCAACAGGGGTCCATTATATTTACCGTTTTCACATTAATAAAAATAGGGCTGTTTTGAATGATTGTAATATGTAATGATCCTAACCCCAGAGGAGATTCCTTCAGCCAAAACCCGCACATATTGGGGGTCGGTGGTCTAATGTGCATCTATTGTCGGAGTTCTTGATATGAGAAAGTTTGGGAACCGCTGTCCTAGAACTGACTTTATATTTGACTAATTTACAGCAGGAAATAAGTTGCCCTTAAAGTCTCTGCTCGTGGCAACTAAAGCGTGATCTTCATTGCTCTGTGTTTGAGTGATTTCAGCTTCTTAGATTTTAATATTTTCTGGTTTGTTTTATCCTCTTTGACAATAAACTGAATATCTTTGCGTTGTGGACAAAACAAGACGTTTGAAGACGTCAGCTTGAGGTTTGGGAAATGCTGATCAATATTTATAACCCTTTTCAAACAATTAATATCTATGAATGTATTAATTCCATTAGTTCATCCATATCTGCATCCAAATCTGATCAGCACTGCCTAGTTTGACAGTTTGATCTGAAACCATAAACATGAGCTCATAAATCAACCGAGAAGTCGGCTTATTTCTCCATAAGACTGAATGGTAATGGAGCTGCCCCCTGCTGGATGTTACATAGACTGCAGGTTTATGACACTTGTTGGCTTCACTTCACAGACCCAGAAGCTCTGTCCACTAATTAAATACTGTCAGTGGGTCAGTCAAATAATTAATCCTACCCCATTCAACACTGGTTTTACCAGGCAGACCCACTCTAACAAAAGACCCAATTTAGTCGCATAAATGGGAACCAAAGAATCCAGTATTTTCCGGTTTTGACCCGTACTGGGGATTTAAACTCCAGATATGTCGGCTTCTGGCGCTTTGATTTAAACTATTATAATTTTAATCTAAATCTCTTCTGTGCCACTTTAATAACGTTGCTCATACCCTCAGTCTTTTCTTTTTCTTTTGTCTTTCACATTGTTCAAATCGAGTTTACAGTTTAAAAATGTACTCTATTAATCTGGTAGTCTGTGTCCAGAAAGATAATCTGCAACTATTTTGATCTACGTGTGTTTTGTTTCTTCAATCTGCTTTTCTCTGATTTATATCACTGTAAACTTCATAAATGTGTGTTTTGGAGCATTGGAGACCCTCAGTTAATCGTCAGTTGCAGCCCTAATCGAGTTATTCTTCCTCTGTAAACACGCTCTTTTTAGAAAAATAATGTTACATAAAAGACGTATATTATTATTATTGTCACAACAGCGAAAACTCTTGATGTCTTTCATAACCTCGTACGAGTCTTTGTGACTGATTTGAGCTTTTATTGAACGTCTTGTTCCGGAAGATTTCATCACTTTCTTTCACTCTTTGATTTTATTTTGAAAATCCAATGTGACAGTCGGTCTCATAGAGCCGTTGAAAGTCCCACAACTGTCGACGAGGACTTGTTTTAGTGTGTATGTCTTTACCCATCACACACACACACACACACACACACACACACAGACATATAAAGTCATCAATCATTGCCCAGCAGGCTTCAGTCTGCTTGTTAATCCTTGTCACTCCTGTCTTTCCTCATGTACAAATGTTCGATCTGTGAATGCACACACATACTCACACACACTCAGCATCACGCACGGCATCACTGGTTCCATCTCGCTGTCGGTGTCTGTGGTTAATGAGATCACCCAGCAGAGATGTAATGTCACCGAACAGGCTCGTGATTGTGCCTGTTTGTGTGTGTGCTAGTGTTTCTTAATGCACGGATTGTGTCTGTGTACGAAGATAGGCTGGATCGCTGTGCCGTCTAATTTCTCAGGGTGAGAGTGATAATCTGCCAGAAAGACAGCTTCACAGCTGAGTGCAGATTCGGGCGCTCCAGCTGGGAAGCAAAAGCCGACTGCATCCAGGGAGCAACGTGGAGCCCTCTTATCGACCCGCACTGCCGTTGGTTTGTTGTGTAAAGTTTGCTGCGAATGCACGTTGGTCGATTTAAAAAAAATATATAGATTCCTCCTCTCTTCTGGAGAACTCATTCATCTTGTAACTCGCCTTTCTCCTCTCATCACCTTCAACTTCCTTCCTCCCGTCCTCTCTCCTCTGGTTTTTTTCTCCTTTCGCCGTGCTATTACTTGTGAGTGAGAGGAGAGAAAAATGGAACCGAGGGGGAGACGGAGGAGATTGTTTCTTCTGGTTGAGTAACTCCGGCCTTATTATACAACTAGATCCTCCGGCTGCAAACTTTTTGAGAATAAGCATCAGAAAGAGCTACAGAATGAGGGAAAGAAAGACTGAGGCGAAGAGAAACATGAAGGGAGGTTTGAGAAAATGAAGCAGTAGGAGTGTGGTGCAAAGCTACCTTC
This sequence comes from Morone chrysops, assembly GCA_019097615.1. Taxonomy (NCBI): domain Eukaryota; kingdom Metazoa; phylum Chordata; class Actinopteri; family Moronidae; genus Morone; species Morone chrysops. Next base: position 1,692,428 of record JAGRRF010011243.1, read on the forward strand.
TGTATTATAGGCTTAACAAAAATATATGTGTATTAGATTTATACGTTGCCTGTATCTCCAAAAACAGGTTATTTGAAGAAGTTAAGTCTCTGGGAAATTGTGAAACAGTTTTCCAACATTTAATGTTTCTCTTCGCCTCAGTCTCTAATTTCATAAGCTGACCAAGGTAGTCCAGATGCTGCTCTATCCAGCAACATCTTCCAGCTCCTCCTGGGGGATCCGGAGGCGTTGCATAGCCAGATGAGATCTATAATCTCTCCAGTGGGAGAAAACCTTCAGCTGGGCCAGACGTCTTTCACACACTGCTTTATTTGTCTTCAATAAAACAAGTGCAAAATAGATTTAATGTAAAACTCAAAAGCAGGTTACAAGTAAACCGAGCTGGTCCACAGAGCCACTAACATATCTCTTTTACCCAATTTCACGCTCCTCCTGTTGTGGGCTTCAGGTTAAAGCAACAGCAACCCTTCAGACCACTCCTCTCACTCCTTGTTCCCCACCCACAGGCCCCCAGACACACCTGGTGGAGATCTGCACTCCATATCCTCACGAAATAGACCATGCAGTTCATCTGTGAATGATATTTGAAGACTGGAAAAAGTTCTGGATCGAATCAAAGGAAGACAATTTGCAGAGACACAGCAGGTGGAAGGAAAAGAGGTGCTTAGAAGAGAAAAGCAGGCAGGAGAGCAGAGACAGAAACAGACAGAAAGTTGGAGGTGACCCCATTTTAATCAGCTCTGTTGGCCCAGCAGCAGCAGCAAAGGAAGCACAGGTGGGCTTAGAGGGTGTTTAACCTTTCATTTCCAGGAGGGCTCACCAGAATATGAGCCCCTGATTAACATGATTATACAGATCAGTGTACTCTTAATGAAGAGCTAATGCTGTGTTTTCGGCTGAAGTACGTAGCTGCACTGCAGGTTTAAAGGAATGTAGCAGCTGTTTACCATCTTTGGCTCATTCACTAGACATTGTTGCATCAGTGCAGAGTGCTTTATGTCCACGTACACTGTCCTGCTGCCCCAAATGCTCACTACAGCACCAAATGTGGATGAATCTGCTGCTGGAAATAGTCCCCAACAAATGCACTATTTCTACAGTCAGCTGCTGTTTCGGTAACATTAATGTAACTAATGCACAATTTATAGATGAATGGCTAAAACAAGAAAAAGGCCCAAAATAGTAACACAATTAGATCCGTCTCTCTATCGGTTCGGGTCTTTGTATTCGGGAGTTTGTGTTTGTCCTTGTTTGCGTTCGCTTGCAGCTTTAGTAGTGTAGACGATACACAAGCTGCCATCTCAATTAGTCCCTGCAATCATTAGGACCAGAGGAGAAGAGCTACAGCTTGTTGCTCCCTCACACACTCTGACATATGGTCCAGACCCTGCGCAAACAAACTTACCAGAGTCGACAACATCCCAGTGAATTATTCAAAGTCGTATGTGTGTGTGTGTGTGTGTGTGTGTGTGTGTGGAGGGGGTGGTGGTGAGGGGCTTGTGCGCCTCCGCTGATGTTCTTCTAGTTCTAACCTTCCTCTGTGTGCAGTGTTGACATCAAAGGAGGATGCCTGAAGCAGTGGCAGGTCTTACCGCCAGTGATGTCTCCACCTCAGCAGGTCTGCTTAGACCTCTGTGACCCAGTGCGGCTGTTTAAAGGGGTCTGACAGAGTGTGTACGTGTGTGTGTGTGTGTGTGTGTGTGTGTGTGTTGCTGCCTGCCTCAGTATCCGGGATTATCCTCTATAGGATGGCTGCAGGATTGCACGGATGCTGCTGACACTCCTCTACAATAGAAGCAATTAACTGAAGCTTAACTTTGTGTTTGTCTGTTTTAAGCTGTGTGTGTGTGTGTGTGTTCCTAGGTCTTCATTCATCAAAGCATTCGTAGAACAAGCATTAAATGAATGTGCTTAATATGATTCGCCTGCATCAGAAGACTTGATTGGCTGTGAAAGTCTGAACGATAATGGAGGCTGATCATTAATATCAGTGTTTGAGAGTTTAAACATCTGATGATATAGAGACTGATAGTAATTTATTTAACATAACCCTAACATAGAAAATAATAAACATTAAATAAGTTACTAGTTAACTTACCAGAGTTGGTGATTGCTGGAACAATGTTACGATGATCTGAAGGTAAAATTTGTGTTTTTGTCTCTGGAGTCTGGTGGAGAGTGATAGTGATAATACGGCTGTTTGTGGTTAAACTAAAGGTCTATCTCTGTAGGGATCCTTTCCATAATCCTGTCAGACACTCAGAATAACTTTTAGTGGACAGACTTTGATGAGTGCAATTGCTCCCAATGATTAGCCGATGCTACATAGCTGCCATTGCTGCCCTTTTTGCAGCTAGTTTCACATTTAAATCTCTTAATTAAGGAATTATTTAGACAGAATCTAAGTGATTGTTGGAAAGACGGTTTAGGTGAGTTTCAACCTCAATCAGAAAAAAACGCTGTTGTTATCAGTCGTGAATAAGCTCAGCAGCAACATCACTAGGACTCAGCAGACAAAAGGACCTGAACTGCTAAAGAATACAGAATCCATCATGTCTAACAGTTCCCACCCACTGCACTCACAATTTAAGCTACTGCCCTCTGGTTCCTGCCTCAGACAACCACCAGCCACAACTAACATATAGTTCATACCCTCATACCTCCATTTTATAGGTGTAGTCATGTATGGGTGGCTTTGTCTTTGTATCTCATGTATGTCTCACCCTGTGTTGCTGTTGCTGGTATTTTTTTTTACTGCTACTGCACCAAAATCCCCCGGGGACAAATACAGTGGGGGGGGAATAAGTATTTTTCTTCAGTAATGGAGTCTTCCAGGGTGATTGTGCATGGAGCCTGTGGTGGTGGAGTGCATTGTCTTCACTGTGACGACTGTACACCCTGCTTCCAGCCCCCTTCGACTGGTTCTTGGGTTCTTCTGACCAACTTTCTCACCGGCCAGTCAGAAACCTTACGATTAGCTCCTCTGCTCTGACAGTGGAGTGATGGTCCTTCCACCTGCCGATAATGGCCCCAGTGGTGCTAACTAGTAACCGGAGCCACTGCTCTGGTGCTTAACAATGTTGTGTTGGGGAAAAAGCTCTTTGCCTTTAATGAGATGTTTCTAGCAGGGCAGTTTGGTGTAGCTAATAATTACATTCAGAGGTGGGTAACCCGTTTGGAGGAAGTACTAACCAGCCAACAAGCATTAACCCAGCTGAATCTAATTAGCTCAGGTAGGAGAACTAATGAGTTGAATCAGCCGCTGTATAGTTTTATTGTATAATACCAACATCTGGTCTAGATTTCACATGAATAGCTGCAATGTAATGCTCAATCATCAAAATGATTCAACAAATGTGTGTGTTGTGACACGTTGATGTACATCTCCCAGAGAATCACTGGGTTGGTGCTCACTAGGGAGGTTTGCTGTCAGCTTCGAACTAGCTCACAGCCACGGAAAAAGAAGAAAAGCCACATTTCCTGATCAAATTATTTTAGAAAAAAAGAAATAGTCCCTCCCTGCGAGAGGCATTTAACGGCTGACTCCACAGCCGCATTCAGAAAGGGGCATTGAAAGTGTTGTTCCTTTTCTGCTCAGTGGCAAAAGATGAATTGTGATCCAAAGAGAGATTTGATACGGTTCTCCGGGATTAAAGTGACAATTTGGATTATCAGTCTGACTGAGTTACACACACTTTGACACTTTGACTTGTCAAACTCACTCAGAGCAGATTGGCACAATCAAGTGTGTCTGCAGCCAAGCCTTTTCAAAAGGTTAATATTTCAGTTCGCATTTGCCTCAAAGCTTTACGCTAAGCCACCGCTCTGCTCCTGCGTCTATCTGCCTGCGATACGGGAATCCCCGCTGAAGGTCTGCATTCGACAAACAAGCGTCTGTGCTTGCGATAATCCACGGCGTGCCACGCTTACAACTGCGATGATAGCTACGCCTGTGATGCTGCAGAGTCAGTGTTTGTCTCCCCTCGAAATAGGTCTGAGAGAGGTGCAGAGATGAGCCGAGCATTGTGGGATGGGAAGGATGTCTGGGTTGTTTTTTCACTGTGATTGGCTCCAGTCTGAGTATACGTGAGGTTCAATGTATCAGCACCGCTCCGCTCTGGGGATTGATTGATTGATTCCTGTCACGGGGTGAGCGGAGTTCTCGCGCCGACAAAGCCCCTCTGAGCTTTGGAGAAATTTATGGTCCAACAGTTCTGAAGCGTGATGTAGGATGAATTTAAAGGCTGAGGAGATGCAAAGCCTCCATCCAGACTTCTGCTTCCTGCAGGATGATAGCTGCCAGTCACGCTCTGAAGTGGAGGACGGTTGTTTATGTCAGATTGACCCACAGGAACTCACTTCTTCTTATGTTTGCCAGGTAGTTTTACAAGCTCCCAAAATACCATAAGAAAAACCCTCTGGTGATAGAGAGGCAGAAACCAGGAGTTGCTGCTGGTTTTTGCATGTTTTTATTTAGCTGTATATTTCAGATTGATTTCCCGCCCTTCAGGCAGTCCAGGCTTTCCATTAGTTTCTGTGCAGAATAAAAAAATCAACTTGCAGAGACTTTGCTCCTGTTGGGTAATCCATCACATTTTGTTGCCTTAATTAATTTTGTTAAAGCTGCACTGACATTGCAAGTGTTTTAATAATGATGCAACCTTAAAGGGACAGTTCACCCCTAAACCAAAAATACATATTTCTTCCTCTTAGCTGTAGTGCTGTTTATTCATCTCGATTGTTTTGGTGTAAGTTGCTGAGTTTTGGAGATATCGACCTTCTCTCCAGTATAATGGAACCAGATGGCACTGTGGAGCTAAAAGTGTAAAACAAAATACATCTGAAAAACTCAACAGCAACAGGATTCAAGAGCCGGTTACTCCAGGTAATCCACAGACCTTGTTGTGAGCAGTTTTATGCAGGAACTATTTGCTTTCTAAGCTTCCTTATGCGTAGTGATACATAGACAGTGTATCTCTCCCTTCTAAGACGATCCGATAGGTATCAAGATTCAGGGACAATGCATTTTAATGCAATCTAATAACAATCTGAACATTAGTTTAATGTAGACATTTATTTTACATTCTATTAAAATAAGTTAATTATATAGAAGTGACACCTTCAAAAACATATATTTGTATATAAAATAAAGACTTTCTTTCTGCAGTGATTACCTCAGCGCTCGCCCAGTTGTGGCTGGAAAATACAACACATTTCTTACACAAAATACTTTACAGAGTTTCACAAACAAAACAAGAAACAAATGTTAAAACAATAAAATCAGGCAGACAAACACTGAAAGAAAGTAATAAATGACAGTAATTGAAAGCGATGGTTTAAAAGCAGTCAGGATTGTTTCTTCTGGCAGTTTGTTTCACAGCTTCTCCTCTTAGCTTAGTTTTAACTCTGGTAACAGCCGGTAATCCAGAACCGGCTGACCTCAGAGGTCTGTAGGGTTCGTACTCCGTCAGGAGAGCTGATCGGTATCTTGGACCTAAACCTTTCAGACTCTTACAGACAAGCAGCAGAATTTTTTTAAGTTGATTCTGTGAGAAACTTGTAGCTGACATATTGTTCTGAGAACTGGAGTTACATGCTGAGCTTTTTTTGGTCTTTGTTACAACCCTGGCAGCAGACAGAGACCATTGCAGAACTCCAGCCTGTTCAATAACCTGTGTGTTCTTGCTTGTGCTAGCTGTATTAGCACCCACAGACTCCCCGTCGCCTGCATAGGTGTTACCGTCTCACTAGGTCAGTGTTAAGATCTGTCACTGGACTTACCTGCTGTCTGACGGATCTTCAGTCCTTCCTTCTAATAGAATCCAAATGTCTTCCAAAACTTTAGATTTCCACACTGACAGACCGCCATCAAGCATGACTAATAATAATATATATATTTTAGGACATCTGTGATTTTAGACTGCCAGAAAGCAGTTAGAGACTTTGTGAAAGGGATGAAATCAATCACGTCGCCTGGCACCAATCTGCAGCTATGAAATATAAAAATCTATATGTGTGAGATGTTTTGCCAGTTGACACTGTTATCATCATTTATAGCCTCGAGTTCAGGATCTCCTGAGCTGCGATCAATTTTTACTCAGCCGTCGTTGACTTTTGATCATTTACTCATGAAGGTCTGGAGGGGAACAAAGCTGCCGGGCATTTCTGAAAAATAGAGCGGGTCATTGATCGACGCTAAGGTCAGGTCTGATTGATCGGAGCCTAAAAGTAAAATATATTTTTTATTACACCACCTGGAAAATAGCTTGGCATTATAACTTCCTATATAAAGACTGTGATGGACAGCAGGGAAAACAATCTGCTTTTAGAGCTCATATATTATTCTATACTGTAAAAGCTTCAGTGCTGCACTCAGCTCGCTGGTTTTATATCTGAAAGTATGAAATTACACCAAAAGATAAATAGATGTTGGGTTTTAACACAATAGTACAAACCTTTCACTGTAAATTTACAGTAATTAACTTTATTTTTCCGGTTACTTACTGTATCTTAGTATTACTGTGTATTACTAGGGAAATAAAATGCATTTTTGGTCACAGCAACAACTGGTCACAGTTTTTTTCAGTAAATTACTATATTAGTTAAAATACAGTAAGGAACTGTAAAAAACTGGAAGCCGTCCAGTCAACCGAAGCTGCTGCCAGTTAAATACTGTACATTTACAGTTAAAAGTCATTCTACAGTTCAGTTTTATCTATTTTCTGCCACATAATTTATTACTGTGTGTTCTCCGTGTTGACATTTGGGTCATGGCCACACAACCCGAGATTCATCATAAAAGCACTCCTCCTTTCTTTCTCTGACTCCTCTCAGCTCCTTCACAATTGATGTGGCTGGTGAGGAGATACATCCATCTTTTCTTTTATTCATGGCTTAAAAGCACAGAGCTCACATACCTGTGACTGAGACTCACCACAAACGCAGTGAGATCACGCCACTGAAAGATTTTTCTATGAGCTTTGTGGACTTTCGCAGATATTCTTTTCAAACACGATGATACTGAGGTCCCATTTTTAAAGCTGTATGCTCTGAACTTCAGATCACACATATATTACAGAATTTCAGATAGTATTTCACCTTATACGACCATTTGTCAAAGCTTTTAGACCAGTGGTTCCCAAACTGGGGGTCGGGACCTCCTCTAGGGCTCGCCAAAGCGTCACAGAGGGTCACAGGGACTTCTTGATTTTGAGGGGTGTAAGAAAACTTAAAATATAGATTTATATTTATATAGTTTAATTGTACTTTTTGAAATATAGGTTATTATTTATGATCTGAAACTGAACACAAGCTATATATATATATATATATATATATATATATATATATATATATAGAGAGAGAGCATTTTCTCTATTTGATTATAAATAATCATATGATTAAATGCTTAAATAAATAAATAAATGGTTATGTAAGTTAATCAGAATTAGAATCAGAATCAGAAATACTTTAATAATCCCCGTGGGGAAATTAATGCTTACTGTCATCACAAATATATAAATAAATCACAAATTCAATAGGACAATAAATAAATAAATGTTAATTTAACATATTTAATATATTTGTCCCATTTAACTTGTGATTTATTTATTTATTTAATCATTTTAGATTTTTATATATTATTATTTATGTATTCATACATTTAGTTTCGGCCCTTAAAATCTTCCATACATTTCTGGGATTACAGTTGTTGAATCAGAGCGTTACCATACAACAAAAACTAAGATGGTGACTGTTTACAGCATGGATAACAAATGTTATTTTCATAATTTACTGAAATCAATAGCTGAGCTGAACGTCTGAAAATTATAATAATGATCTGTATTTAACGAGCTAAAACCACCAGAATGATCCTTTAACATGACATTTTATCGCATAAATCACAACCCACAAAATGGGCCGTCGTGGAAAATACAGCAAGATCGTGTGGTCTGTGGAGGGATGGAGCTGTCTGTTTCCTCTGGCATCAACTGGCATCACTTTCTTCCATAACTCCCCCCTTCCTCTTCCTCCCCTCTCGCCTCCTCCTCCCTCAGCTCTTCCCGCTGCTAACTGGAGGCAGGCAGGAGTGTGAGAAGAGTTTCAATGACTTGTGGCTGCGAGTGCACTCACACGACGGCATTTGTGCTCAGCAGAGCGGCTAACAAACACGTCAGTGCAGACGCACACATTTGTATTACTGCTGCATACTTGTAGAAACTGTATTCAAGCCCTAACCATCCCCCTTTAATCCTAACCTTTACCATTACTAACTCTGACATTTCCACTTAATCCTACCCTAATCTTAGCCTTAAACCCACATCTAACTCCAACACAGTAAAAATCTTCTGACTTGGGAATATTTTCTTTTCTTTTTGAGGACATTTAATCCTCATGAGGATTAAATGTTTTCACATAAGAAGTCACACAGAGTCCCAACGCTGTGCAGCTGCACTGCTTTAAGTCTGTACTTTCCCTCATTCTCACTGCAGCCACAACTGCTGCTTCATCATTCACACACAGTCACTCTCCTGCTGCCTGCACGCCTCATCGCCTTGAACACACACCCAGAGACGCTCTTACTCAGTGTCGAGGCACAAGCGCTTCTCGTGCTAAGATCAGCTTGTTGCTATGACAAACATATTTATAAAACGTAACTGCTGAGGTGAAATGTTCAGTCATCGCAGGAGGTGTTGATAGTCATCGCTCTCTCGTCGCCGATGTCCATCTGTGAGCTTTGGCACAACAAATGTGACCGAGCGGCTCCACAAATATGGTTTAAAAAGTGCAACGAGGTCCCATAAGCCTTTTATAAAATGAGGATTCAGATATATTCTCTGTCTCTCTCTGGTATTTTAGGTTGTTCTTATCACACTGGTATATGTTCAAGTGTTTTTCTGATCAGTTTGGTTTATTTGAAGCTAGAAAAAAGGGGGTTTTACATCACAAAGTCCACATGAAACAGAAATCAAAGCTGTTTGATTACACATATTTAAGTCAGCAAACGTTAGCTGCAAAACATCTAACATCACTCTTAGCGACAGTTAGCTTCTTTTAGCAATGAGTCCATCTGGAAACTCCCATAAATCACCTCGGTACCGCTGTCGTCAAACTGTCCTCTGTCTGTCTCATTTTTTTTTTTAAAGATTTTTCTCACATTTTGTTTTACAGAAAGACACAATGATTGGATTCTTATATAATTCAGATGATTGCTATTTTTTTGGCCTTTTATTGCCTTTAATGTATAGTGACAGCTGTAGATAGACAGGAAAGGGGGACAGAGAGAGAGGGGATGACACGCAGCAAAGATCCTGGATTTGAACCTGGGCCACTGCAGCAAGATGATCCACTTTGTTTGTACACAGGCCTGTTTCTGTAAATAGGAAACAAACACCTGACACAGACTGGAAAGCTAACGGTGGAGAGCTCGAGGAGATAATAACAGGATTTGATAGAAACTGTACTGGATTATAACCACATACCCCTCATTTAATTTGAATGGTTTGAAAACATTCAAACCTTGAAAACGTTTTGTCCTGAATCAGACATCTCATTTATCTTGAAGATCTTTAGTCTCACAGTTTTTAGCTGCTGTTCTTCCTTTGAGGTCGGTAGATTCAATAACATTCAGAAGGGAAACCGATTGTGTGAGCCCTGCGATCTGAGCAAAGTGGAAACTGAGTCCCATTTTCTTTTGTACTGAACAAATCATGGTGATTTAAGGGAGTTAATGTTCCATGAAATGACTCGACTAAACCCTGAAATATTCTGGTGTTCAGATGAGAAAAAGCTGGAATGGATGTTTAATTCTGAGGTGTTTAAGTTTAACTTTGTCTCTAAAGCCTGGAAGAGAAGGCGAGATGGATTATTCAATTAGTATTTATTTGGATTTCTATTATTATCTTCTAATTTTAATTTTAGGATTTTATGACTTTATGTTGCTTGTAACGCATGCAGGCTGGGCGTTGAAATATGTCATTCATTCATGCATTTATATATATATATATGTATATAGATATTGACTTATATTTTCTTACCTGAACATAAAAAATAAACATTTTTGTAGACAAATAAGCAGTAGCATTTAGTTTTGTGTGAAACCGCCCAGCGAACTACATCTCTTGTCTTGTACAACATACAGGCATTTTAGCTTCAGCTTAGCCACACAAAGTTAGCTGCACAGGCTAATAGCTGGGTTTTCTTTATTTGTTTCCTGTTTTATTTTGTAATTTTCCTCCTTGTTTAACTTAACTTCCTGTCTTTTTCCCTCCAGTTTTGATTACCCTGCCCTGATTATTTTCACCTGTGTCTCGTTACCTTTCCCCTCACCTGTGAATTTAGTCTTTGCGGTCCTTTTGTGGCGTATTTATCAGTTCATTTTGGTCTCTGTGGATATTTTGCTGTTGGTCTGGTCCCTAACTACTTGTTGTTTTTCCTGTTTACTTTTCTGCTTGTGATAACTATTTGTTACCCGTCTACCTGCCAGCCTATCTGAATGTCATGATATTATTGGTTGGTTCACACTTTGTTTTATAGGAAGAAGAAAATATTAGATTCATTTGATTTTTGTAAATCTTTTGGCATACATTTATAAATGAGGTGCAATATGACAGGATGTGATCTAAAAAGATTACAAATACATATTTCGTTGCATTTGGACATACTATGTGTTGAGCGCTGGTGAATATAAGGTCGGTGCTGCTGATGAAAAGGTTCTCCTAGAATAAAGCTTTGGAGTTATTGTTCTACAATCCAACTGGGAAACAGTTTATATGGTTGAGCAACAGGATTTATCGCTCATTAATCATATGCGTCGCCCAGGGGAGAAACACTGAGGCAGTTGCATTTCTTTACACTGAAAGCAAAGAGTCAGACAGGCTGAATGGATGTGGAAATATAGAGGAAGGATAAAAGTGAAGTTGACAAGGTTGAGATGGAAACACAGCTGCACCAACAGGCTGGTCATGATGCAGTAGCGGGAGTTGGGGGGGGTTGGTGGAAGAGAGAGAGAGACTGGACGAGGAAACGAGAGCGAGAGGGATGGCGTGGAGGGAAAAAAGCCCACAGACGATGCCATCTGCTCAACTGAGCTGGACATGGCTGGCTGCAGTAACACCTGCTTCTGACTGCACACACACACCAGCTGAGCCTCCAGACCGCCGCGTTGGAGAGCGGCGAGTTTTCAAACCTAAAGCGGAGCAGATTTTTCACAGGTGCTGAAGGGAGGCTGCATGCAGGTTTTACTTGCGCAATGGACAATTCGATATGTGAATAAGAAAAAGAATAAGATGAGACTTTATAGATCCGTGAGGTTTCACAAGAATTTGACACAATAAAAACTGATAATGTGGTTAAAAGCTAGTTGGATTCAGTTCAGCCGATGGTTGGTACAGACAGGTGTGTAAAGAGATCAATGCTCCACACACACTCTCACACACACAACATAAATTATCTGTGATTTGTTTTTCATAATTTTGCTCATCTCCCTGATTTCTAACTTTTGGCAATCTGTACTGATCCAAATGCTTTTCGCGGTCTGATTAGTTCAACCAAAAACACAGCAGCAGTAATGAGGAACAGTTGCGAGTTCGGTTGCGTTGTTACCAAAATGGCCAACCTCTGGATAATGAGAGCAGCCTATCTGGGGACTTTGGCCTCGCATGAAGCCCCCATCCTGTTTTGAGTGAAAGCAGTCTCTAATTTGACTGTAAATTCTGAGGTAATGTCACTGCTGATCAACAATCAGCGTCGTCGAAAATAGATAAGCTTTCATGCTAAATGTGGGTCAGATCTGCGGTTGTGTATCAGTGTAATCTGACTCGTGTATCGGTTAATTTAAATCTTTAAATCTTTAATCTTTTAAGTTAAAGGATTTACTTAACTTAAGTCACCTGATTGGTAGTTTCGGCATTCTGTTTTTATTTCCTGTAAAGAATCGCTTTCCCAATCAGCAGAATTTAATTAATTAACTTTAATTAACTCTCTCTGGAAATGCTGCCTCCACTCCCTCTGCACCATTAGTTGAAGGATGTTATTTAATCCTTTAAACTAAGTGAAAATTTGTCCTTGTTAATCAAGCTATTAATTTAACAAACATTATTAGTTTTGCTCCTCGACATAGCAAATTCACCAAAACCTGATACGATAATGAGTTTTAATGAGGCCCCAAGTATTTAACATCTGGACATGAAAGTGTAAATTATATGGATGCTAATAAGCTTGTTTTCCATAACGTGTGTCAGTAAGTGGGAGTTTGTGTATGAGCAGAGAGGAGATTGCTTATCTACATCTGCCCCGAGGTCACCGCTGATTGGTTGGTTCGATTATTGCAGCTCTGCTTTGAGTTTCAGGTCATTCCACTCGCTGACCCTGAACTCCGTTCACGCGCCAATCCTCAGATAACATCAATCAGTGTGTGTGCGTGTGTGTTGGCACTCATCACTTCTCACACAGGAAATCATTAAATCAGTGCAGTGTGCTTAGCCAGCGCCTGGATTTGAGAGGCAGAGACATCTGAGGTCACAAACGCTGCACTTTACCCGAGTCTGGCTTCCACTGTCTTTGGCCAATTAGCAGCGAGGGCTTGATAATTAACAGCGAGGTACGCCGGACACACCAGGTTCATTGCTGAGAGCTTGAATGATGATTTATGACAGAAAAATCTGCTGCTTTTCATGTTCAAATTATTCTGTTTTTATAAGACAATGTTATTGTTAAATGACAACATATCACTTTACTATCACAAAACCAATGTATAGTTATATATATATGAGATTTAGAGGAGTTCAGACTGAGGTTGAGCTCCCTCTGCCTGTGTTGTATCGCAGCCTCTCTGTGGTTTGTTTTCATAGCCGGTCTGCTCCAACTGAAACTGCTGTTTTTCCAGCGGATTAAGGATTTATTTCCACCAAACCAGCGTTGGTGAGTGTTGAAAAAACTAACAGAGACCACTTTGAATGAAGTAAGGGGGTAAAATGAGTGTTTTTGTCTATGGAGTCTGGTGGAGCGTGATGGTGATATTACGGCTGTTTGTGGTTAAACTAAAGGTCTATCTCTGCTGTCAGACACTGAGAATAACAATATGAGTCTGTCAGTGGCAGAAACAACTACTTCTAGTGCACACACTTGACAGGCGCATTTGTCCTTAAGGATAAGCTAACATTACGTGGCAACCATAGCATAGCCAAAGCAAATTATGGGTTTATTTTTTTCCCAAATAAATACGAGAGAAAAGAAATGTCAAGAAGTATTGATGCAAATGTAATTTATAAGACAACAGAACAATGTGACCTAAGAAGAGAAAATGGAAACAAAGAATTTTGGCATCATCAATGTGTCCTCTGCTCTTTGCATTCATCTTCTAGAAGAAACACTGATGTATTTTAAACGTAACTAAATGTAATTGTAATCTGATTTAGTCTTCTTTTCTGTACTTTGCTATAATCCGTTTCTCGCCAAATCTAATAATATGAATGGTTGATATGTCATAATAATAATAATAAACAAGAAACTTCCATATAATAACGATCCATCATTGCCACTGAAGCAACACTATAGCTTAAAGCAGTTATATAACATAACTGTGGCAGTGTATTTATATACTGAGGGTTACAACTCAATATGATAACTTTGAGTTTGTAACAGTGTTTGAGGTTGTAATACTGCATTTTGATCTGTGCAGTTAGTTTTATATAAAAGAGAAGATGGGAGAATGTGAAGTCTTTTGTCAATGTTAGATGCAGAGTGCAGGGCTGTGGCTATTTGCTGGAGGCAGTACAAACCAGTGCAGGCCTGGTACATACTGAACTAATTTATTTATTTTTCCAGCACTACAATGAGAGTTTATTACTTTCAGTTTTACCTCCAAATATCTATTGACGTGCAACATGTCTGATCCAGACCCATTGTGGAGATGTGCTTCTGGATTTCAGGATTGTGTTGTTTTTATGTTAATTGGCTTGTGCTTCTTTTGTGTTTTTCTTTTCTTTTTTACCATGTTGGGAATAAATGTTTCCAGTTTAACATGATATCGTTTGCATTTGTCTAACAATCCATGAAAATTAATCAGTTAGTCTATTTTACTGACCAGATATGATACAATCGAAGCCGTTATTCCTGCAGCTGAAATATGGGAACTTGTCTTGTTAATGTAGCCAAAAACTGTCTGTTGTAGCCTAAACAGAATTCAGACGGCTGAGTCGTGCTGTATTTGTCTGTGTGTGTGTGTTTGTGTCTGTGTGTGGTTATCACAGTGAGTCTCCATGGGGAACGGACATGGTAGACAGGGAATGTATTCCAGATACAGTTTCCAGCCAGTCTTGGGTCTGATAAAGCACTTTAAACAGCCAGCAACTGCTAGAATACAAATTAAACAGAATAACAAAGCAAACAAAGAGATGAGCTTTTTTCGCTGTATTTTAGCGCCGTGGTTCAGGCGTAGAAAAACACACAAATATGCACACACTAAACCACAAAGGAGCCCATCTTCATTGTTGCCAGGTGTCCCCTTTCAATGCCATTGAAACCTTTTTTGACATTGCTTTACAACCTCAGGCTTGATTGTGTTGGAGTGGCAATGAAAGTCTGCAGTCACTAAGGACTATTGAATTCTGCCTCCATCTTACTCTCTTTCACTTGTTCTGTTTCGAGCACAGACTCACCTCCTCAGTCAAACAAATGGACACACAGCCACCCTTGTTTTCCTCCAGTGAATTTGTAAGAAGCACGTACGATACATGCACACAGCAGACATGTTGCTAATAGGCTGACGTGTGTTGTTCGAGGTTGCCTGGACTCCTCAGCGAGACGCATTTGTTCGTGTTTATTAATGGAGAGCAACAACCAGCATTGCACCTACGGATGGAGGCGAGACAGGGAGACGCAGTGAAGAGTTTAATGAAATTTCTGGCATCTAATTTTCATGGCTTCAATCATTCAGTATGATAACAAACCAACATCAACAGATGATGAAACAGAATGCACATCTCCCATTCACCTCAGCCACAGTTAATTTCCTGCATAGTCAGGGAATTTAAACCAGCAACATAATGAGGCCCAAACTCCCAGCCTCGCACTGGACACCATAACTGGATAGTTCTAAATATAATTTAACGAGGTGTTTTATAATGATTGCAAGTCCATATAAAGCTCTGAATGCACTCTGGAGTCCCTAGATTGGTTGTCCTCAATTAACTTTATAATCCGCCAAATTTGTGCCTGATTTGTTGTCTTTTGAGAGTGAAGATGGTTGCGATACCTGAGTAATTCACCTAATAATATTTAATAATCTGGCTATCAGTCAAGAGGATTTATTGTCAGGACATGTCCTTCACGTGCAAAAAACTGCATGTGTTTTGCCTCCTTCATGACATGCTAGCATGGTCTTGGTACTAATTGATGTATTAGGTCATCAAGTGTCATATGACAGCAGTATCTTCACTCTAGCTTTAAAACCGAGCCTGTCACAGCCTGTGAAAGAGTGGAAGAGGAAAGGATAATGGGGTGGCACTTTGGGTGGATAATTAGATTTCAGGGGTGATCAGCACCCCTCTGCAAAGAACCCCTGATTAGTGTAATGTCTGAAATTTTTTGATGGCCCTTACAATCTGATTTCTCCAGAAAAGACGCTGTAGAGTAGGGTTGAGCAAATACTTGCCTGAAACGAGTATCCGGTACAGATAATGGACTTTTTATGAGTACGTGTATCAACTTTTATTTAAAAAAACTTGTTCTGTAAATAGTTCTCTTACTCTTTAGATCACAACTTTGGATCAACCCATATCAATTTCAGGCTTAAATGGAAAATGTACAGTTCCAGTCCTGCCCACCTCCAGTCTAAGCACCACCCTCCCTGAGTACGGGAACAGAATAGATAAAAGTGTCTCATCCCTACTATAGACGAATACCTACAGCGTTATGTTTTGAAGGTCTACTGACGGAATGGCAGTATTTGACAATTTGGGAGTGAGTTGGATGTTTCGACACGTTGCTTTCTTCAAAACAAAGACACTAAGATTACAGTTTTTTTCCCAAGGAGGCAATCAGAGTTTCCTAAGGAGGCAGCTTTGCCCTCTTTTCTGTAGTATCTGTTTCATCAACTGGGCTCTAAACAGAGCCGAACACCTCTATCCTGGGTAATTCCAGCCTAGACTTGTTTTTGTTGTGGCTGTCATTGCAGATCGGGCTGCTCAGAGATGCTCACAATCAATAAAACTGTCTATATCCTCTACTGACGTCCTGAAATAGGAACAGCTGTCCTGATTATTGTGAACTACAGCGCATGCTCACATTTTCTACAAAACCTTGTCAAGGAGCAGCAAGTGGTCCCTTTCATCCTATCTTTGTGATCGGGAGGTCACCCAGGTACCACTGCACCCCAGGGAGTCCCCCGCACAACTTACTCCATAGGCCTTTGAAACAGCAGACATCAAGGCTCTCCCAAACAGAAAGGAGGATCTTCAGAGTATCTGCCCCTCTCGTGGTGGTACAGTGACCTTTCACATCTGCACCTGTGGATAGTTGTGGACCGTATGCACAAACAGCCAAACCTACTCACAGTAAAAGGAAGGAGCTTATAACATTTATGTTATTAATTTCATCAAGTGCAATAAAATCCTTGATGAGCTGAAAGATGTCGGTTAAACCTTCGAGCACGGATAATATCAGACCTCCCAGTTCTCAAATTGGTGCCATTTGCATGCCAAATTAAACTTTATTTAATTTTTGTTTTAACACTGTATCTATTAACATGCATGTTTAAGTATTCTCAATGTCTAATGGTCAATCTCAGGCCATTTTATGTGTGTTTTACATGGTTTCTAAATGGGACAGGACTGAGCTTTCAGCATCTTTTAAGCAAATAAAGAAAATGTAGCCACATTAGCATCAATGCTAATAGTATGAGAACCAAAACTATCTTACACTTAAAATATTATCACAAATACAGACAATGCAGTAAGAGAAGTTCCTTTTGGTCATGAATTTATATGCAACTCACCCGTTTAAATTATATAAAGGCTTAAAGTTATGCATAATTAAGGGCGTGTCTGCTTTGAGTGACAGGTGGATGCCGTTACGGAGACTATGTCCATATTTTATACAATTTAGCAAGAGACTTTTGAAAGGGTTTTGAAAGCGGAAGAGTAATTCATTGTTTGTTTGTGTTGCATTTTAATTATTGGTTTCGTGTGTCTGTTGGTGGCTAATGTGTTGCTAGTTCCTTTATCATTCGTAGTTTACCTGACCGCACCAAGTGGTTTGTTACACTGGACTGTCTGGGACGCCATCGTTGAAAACTGTTTGGAAAAATATGTATTTTTTGTTTCATTCATGGATGAACCATCTGTCTACCACCGTCTATCACTGGCAAACTTCAACCAATCAGATCATAGTCAAACTTCAGTGCCGTTCTTTGCACTTCTTTCAATGAGGAAATACTCTCCAGTTCTTATATAACTGACCTCTATAGCGGCCTCCATTGTTCAAACTGTCTTCTCGCCCACCACCCTGTAGCTGCCAAGACTTCCTGAAAGGACACTGATTGTCCCAATACTGCTGTAGTTTGGCCACAGACAGCTAGATTGAAGCCAGGCACTCAATTTGCATCAATCTTTTTGAGTTATGGCAACTACATTGAGTTCGGGGAATTGGGTTTCTCCTCTACAAGCGTATTTTTAATTACCATTTAATAAATAATTGGTAGCATAAACACAAGTTTTTAAGTTCATTAGCCAACTCATGAAAATCAAGTTGTTCCAACTAGCTTTTCCACATTATTCATGTCAACACAACTCATCAAAAAATGTAACTTAAAAGATTTATTTAACTCTGGACCTATTACATGGTCCACTGAATTACCATTTGGAGTGATCCTGTGAGTCCAGCTGCCTTACAAGGTCATATAAATGATGTATTTTTGTAAATTTGGTTTCTCTTGTGGATCTTAGGCTGAAAAGGTTTGTGAACTCCTCTTACAGAGTCTCAGAATCTGAAACATAACGTAATCACACAAGTAAATAAAAATAAAACAATCTGGAGGCTTTTAGGAAGATGATTTAAAAAGAAATTTCCTGAGTGAGTTGGCATTTTTTATGTCTGATAAGCACATTTTTCTCGACTCAAAGATATTCTCACACTGTGTTGTAGTGTGTAGTGTTGGTTAATTATGTTTGGCCACAAAGGCAGTTTAGGTCTCTGCCAATACTTTAGACCTTTGTCATTCCTGGCATGGCGACAATTCCACCTTATTAAGTTTTAAAGTGTTTAATCTGCTCAGTGGTTCCTTTTCTCGTCCCAGTTGTGTCATATGACCTTTTCTGCTCACCGTCCAGATTGGTTGAGCGCTATCACCCTGCAGCATTATCATTCCTCGTTACTCCTCGTGTGGCTTTGCTGCGAGCTGTATTAATGCTGCACTCCCAGCAGTTTGGTGGAAAACAAGCAGTGGCTGATTTCACTGATTATTTCCTCCCCCTCTGATTGAAGGTGCTGATCACTGAAATCAGCTGCTCTGGTTTTTTGGAATGGAATAAAAATCTGCAAACTCATAGCACTTTAAATGAGATGCAAATGTTTGAAGTGAGATAATACCTCAAACTACACAAATTGTTGATGATGGAAGATATTTTTATTTTACATAGTCATCAAAACATATTCTGCATCCTCTCACATTGTCTATGATACCAACAACCCATCAGAGCCTCAGTTCATACAGAAATGTATATATAAAAAGATGTTGTTACAGACCAGTGTTTTATTGAAGGTGGATGCTTGGTTTTCCAGTTAATTAATATAAATTTTTTGCAGCTGTCATTATTAATACAGGCCTGGAATTGAGTCACTTTAATAAATACAAATGTATTGGGGCACCAAGGCCAAAACTACCCAACAGTATATATGGAGCAGTAATATTCATCCAGATACTTCATATATAATAGTAAAACACTGACAGGGAACATTTTACTGCACTGTGAGTATTTGAGGTTTATAATGCATCATTTGTACTGCAGTATTTTCACAGTGGGGTTAGTATCCATACTTTTACATAATAGACCTGAATACTCCTTCCACCCACAGCCTGACTGCACCTGTGTGTTACTGGCTGATCCTTACCCTTGAGAAAGGTGGGCTTCTGGGTAACCGAGTATATGCTGCATTAGCTAGTTAGCTGCTAGCATTGTATCATTTTGGTATTAATCCCTGTTGTGAGTCTGGAGTGTCTGAATATTTGCTTTTACCTGACTCCTTACCTGCAAAAAATTTAAAAAGGGTGCACCTGAAAACTGATTCAGGTCTTTTATAAAAATAGTCAGCAAATATTTCACTATCACAGAGATCCTCAAGTACTTTAACACCTTTTCTTTCAATGCATCACATTTTGAAGGTTTATTCTTCTTCATGATCTTTTTATTGAATCGCTCATTTCAACCATGCACGGTGTGACAAGTCTCTCGTCTGACAACCTTTTCAGGAAGCTGAATGCCTCGTCAAACTACCGCTGTCACAATGGTGAATGTCACAGCAAATTCCCATCAAACAAACCTCAAAAATGCCACAAGTCTGTCAGCCCTCATCAACGTGTCTATTGTCTGTTCCTGAGAACTAAACGCTGCACATTAATCTTGCGATGGTGGCGATGGTGGTGGGGGAATTTGTTATAAACACAGTCTGTGCTTTAATGCACTTCACAACATCTGGGCTTTAATTATTCATCTGATGAGTGAACCAAATTACTCAGGTAGCTGTGGAAGCTGTCAGCACATTTTTCTGATACATGACAGGAAATTAATTATACAATATGTTCTGCAGCCGCTGCTTTTTAAACTCTGTCAGAAAGGACTTTTCTGAACACGAGCCCATTGATTTCTTAATTTAAAAAAATATCAGCAGCGTGCCTTTACGGTGAGACGCTTGGGTTCAGTGTGGATCACACAAAAGGCCACACTACAACTGCAGAGCTGATCACAGTCCTGCTTATTAGCCCAATCAATCTGTATTCATGCGTCTCTCTTATAACACATCATTGTTTTGATGGTTCATAGTCAGATGATGACCCTCGCACTATAAATAAGGTAATTGGGATGAGTGTAAAACAGCACAACAAAGGCACAGTGAATGCAAATGTGTACACACACTGGAGACCAATTAAGGACAACGGACTGTCAGCCACCAATGGCTCCAACGCTGTCTAGAAAATTCTGTCAACACTATAAAGACAACAAAACCACAAAATGTGCTGCTTGGGCAACAAACTGTCTCTTTCAGATGGGTCTAAACAGTAATACCCATGAGCCGCGTGCCGCCATTTCTATAAAGAAGGAGCCGACGGAGGCACAAACCGGGTCGTTAACGAGCTCAAAATGTTTTGTTGGGAACAAAACATGACACCAACAGTGACCCAGATATTAAAAGTGAGCCTTTAGCTTCTGCCCTCTGTTGGCAGCGAACAAAACTAAACAAAGCTGTGTGATTGGATGTCTGTTGCTGAAATGCACCAAGAGAGTTACCTTCTGTACAAAAGGCTATAAACCTACTTTGACTTTGTTTAATATTCATTATTGATATATGTTGGGGCTACAACATCCCAAGTCATCAAGCACTGCCTTTGTATCATATATGGACGTGCAGGACTTAAGGGCCAATCACACAGACACATCACTTCAGAAACACCTGGTTCTGGGCTACTGTAGAAACATGGTGGAGTCCAATGAAGGCGACTCATTCTAAGGTAACAAAAAGACAACAATTCTTATATTC
Organism: Morone chrysops; assembly: GCA_019097615.1. Lineage (NCBI taxonomy): Eukaryota > Metazoa > Chordata > Actinopteri > Moronidae > Morone > Morone chrysops. The sequence continues at coordinate 1,713,182 of JAGRRF010011243.1, forward strand.
AGGTGATAATACACAAATGAAAACATACCTGAATGAATATTATATTTAATTTCTGACAATATCTCCTCTTAAATTTTACACACTGGACCTTTAAGTTGTACTTTACACTGTATATTTCTGTTCAGATAATGAACGAACAGTACTGTACTGGTCGCTTTAATTTCTTTGTTTATTGACAGAAAACCACGTATACACCCTCTGAATCGACTCTTATTCTCTACAGAAAGTGCATCCTGGCTTTAAAGTGCTGTTCTGGTCGACACTCCAGGTTGAGAGCGGTGATACATTTTGACTGACGTCTTACAGTCCTACAACTCAACCCTTATCTCCTCCTGAGTTTTTATGACCACAGGCTTTTGACTTCTGATCAAAGAAGCAGATATTTTCTAACACAGTTGTTCATCTTGTGCACAGACGATTTAACCGGGAGAATTTCATGCCGATTGAAGCAGTAGAAGAGCTCAGCTGTGAGTCACAGAACGTTGTCAGTGGAAATGAATGAGATTTTTACTTCAGGAACCACGCGGGGCCCAAAATAGGTCGTCCCACACAACTCTATTTAGCCATGTAGAAAACCGTCTCAGAGATCTCTGCCTCCATCCCAATACAATGAAAGTGGAATTTTATTTGTAGTTCTTAAAGCATTTGAATATTATTCCCAAAGTAATATGTCTTAACTTGATTGAAGGTTATATATAAACAATATTCACCACTGGATGTCGCCCTAACTAACAACTAACAATGGGACAGAAACTAAATAAAACAACAAAACTGACTTTGTTAGTCTTTTCACCAATCAGAAACTCTGGTTTGGTTTTTTGGTTCCAAATAAACTCTTATTTCACTTTTGCCACTGACAGACTCAGATTGTTATTGTAAGTGTGTGACAGCATTATGAAAGGATCCCTACAGAGATAGACCTTTAGTTT
>JAGRRF010011243.1:1717248-1744083 GCA_019097615.1 Morone chrysops
GTGCTGTTTTTGAACTAAGCTGCTGGAGATGGCATTTTAGCATGCAAGGCAGAGCGGTTTGCCTGTCTATGCATTTCTTCTTTTATTTTTTTTTAGTTTCCCTCCTCCTCCTCTTCTTGGCTCAGCTCCTGTCATGCTTAACTGCCTTGTCTCACCACTACACCATAGTGTGTGTGTGTGTGTGTGTGTGTGTGTGTGTGTGTCTGCTCAGTATGTTGTTTACACTGTAAAACCTGATGAGTTAGTTCAACTGAAACTGTTTGAGGAAATTGCCTTAAACTATTTAAGTTTATTAACTCAAACAGCTTAAGCATGAAAAGATGAAAGATGTTTGATTCAAGTAGAAGCCACTCAAGTATTAAGTTGATGCAAAATTGGTAAATTAAGTTAATTGTACTAATTCCATTCAGTTAATTGAAGTCACTCTCATATGCAGCAATTCTTCAAACCTAATTAAATCACTTAAATGCATTGTCTTTATACAAGACTGTAAATCCTGACAACACTCATTCACATGAATTAAAACCACTTATACCAAGGTTTAGGTGATACTCGCTTCTGATTGGCTGCTGGGTGTCCATTAATTCCTGATGTAGTTACTAAGTAGATCTCATTAGCTCTTTGTCTCGTAGTATAACATAGATGTTTCCATTACATTAGAACATTACGGGATGGTTATGATTATAGATATTAGGAAGGACCTCAGCTGTTACCAGGGGAACAGAGTTATAGCTTGTTAAGAATTTTAGATTTTGATTGAAGTGTGACCATGTAAAGTGGAATAATGCCCTTCGAGGTGTCCATTATCAGGAGTTAATGGACTTCGTGGACCTCCACTGTGCGACGGACGCTTCCATGTCATCCATTAATTCCTGATAATGGACACCTCATCATCCCTTACTTAACTTGTAATGAGTTGTCAGGTTTTACAGTGTGTGTGTGTGTGTGTGTGTGTGTGTGTGTGTGTGTAAAAAGTGAAGGTAAACTCGTTTGGGCTTTGGCTGTGCTGGCTAGATAACCCTTCTCCCGATAACACCAGCAGGACAGTGACAGAACCACCCAGAGTCGTGCTCTCAAGGCTTTTTCAAAGATTTTCTTGTTTTCCACTCTTTTCAGATAAAGGAGTCCCCACAGCCACCCCCTCTACCCAGTCTCCATTGGTGACGCCAGGGAGCACAAAGGAAAGCAGCCCCAAAGGCAAAAGCTCCAGTGCGTTGGCTGGAGGTTTGCTACAGTCAGTGCTGACTCAAAAAGGACGACTTGTCTCCCAGAAAGGGGACATCCTCCCCTCCGCTCTGCCCCAGAACCTGCTTCCTCTTCTGGGCAGAGGACTCAGCGTCAGCTCCCTCCCTGGGAGTCATTCCCTGGAGCATCAAAGCGGGGGATTACTGAGGAGGGTAAAACCCCCAGCATCAGCTGCAGTGTCAGGCCGAGGCAGCGATCCAACTGAGCCTCTGCCCACAGACACACACTCCCAGCTGCCTCATACGCAGACACACACCCTCGAGCAGGAGGCTGAGATCACCACTGTGGGCACGATGCTGGATGTGGACACAGAGACGGGAACACCTGCCTCAGGTATGAGTTGTAATCATTTAGTTGGAAATATGCACACTCAGTCAACATCTAACATGGTGGAAAGTAATTACACTGTAAAACCCAAGTTAGCTCAACTCAAGCTGTTTAAGCATGGTATATATTTGATCTGAGTAGAAGTAACTCAAATATTTATTGTTGAGGTAAATTGGGTACGTTTTTTGTCCATTCAGTTAATTGAAATTATGCAACATTTCTCCAAATTTATTTAAAATGTGTGAACAGAATTTATCTGAATAAAGTCACTTAAATCTTTGTTATGCAAATGTTAAATTTACTTAGTTTTCTTCCACTAAAACAAATTATTACATTACCTGGGAAAACAGCTAGTTTCTACAGTAGCCCAGAACGGACAAACCAAACGCTGGCTCTAGATCGTTCTCATTCCTTGGTCGTCAAATACAGACGCCAGCGGTGTTCAGTTAGTTGCAACTTCGTTCGCACTGTTCCTTTAATTTGTAAACATAGTTCTGATGTTGTAGCTGGTTGAGGTGAAGCTAGTTTTAACTACTTCTTAATAACTACAACACTAACGGCCATTTGAGGCTGACTGCGTCCATTTCTTGATATCTAAAATACAATTAAAAAGGGAACCCATTGGCCCAGAGTCATCATGTAAAGTCGTTGTCAGCATAGCTATGGAAACTGATGCCTCCTGATGACGTTTCCGAGGTTAAAAAGGGCAGGACCTTACATTGTTGTTAAGATAAGATTTAAACAAATTAAAAACAGCACCAGAGAGGCCAACCAGACTGTGAAGTCTAGTTAAATGTATTGAGTATGGGGGGAAGTCATAGAGACTATTTAATTATACAGTCTATGATTTCAACTAGACTTTGTCTGTAACAATTTATTATATTTTAGAACATAACTGGCCAGCAGCTTCTCTGCAAGGCCAGATCCATACTGAACTGTACAAACCACCACCTGCACCTTGAGTTTGAATCTCTTCCTCAGAGTACAAAGGTTGAAGTACAATAGGAGTAAAAACTCCTTGGTTCCTTGTGCAATAACTCAGTTTGCACATGAAATGTAATTTTTTAGCATCTTACACGTGACATTTTTAGTGTTGTTGTTGTTATGTTATGGATTATTGTGTATTGTATGTATAGGAGTTTTTTTGGGGTTTGTTTGTGCCCCTGAATGCAACTCAAATTTCCCATCTGGGATAATAAAGTGACTGAACTGAATCTTATGTATCTGAAAGCTAAAGTGGAGTGTACAATATTACCCTCTGAAGTGCAATAGTGAGATAGCACATGCATACCTCATTGTACTTAAGTTTGAATAAATGTGCCCACTCTCATTCTGATTGCAGAACTTGTACTGGGGATGTAGTATTTTAACACTGTGGTACCACCAACATCTGAATACTTCACCCACGACTGATCTCACAAAAGTCTTTAGAGGAACGTGATTATTTATTTCAAGTTGCTGTTAACAGCCACGAGTGCTCGTTGTGCCTTGTGCGCACTCTGCAGCCATTTTGATCCCTGTAATTTCTGTCATTAATTATACACAGCAGGGACCTACAATGAGTTTCCAGTCAGGGTCACAGGGATTACAAAGCAGAGCAAAAACAATAAGGCCAGTGCATGCAAAATAAACTGTTCTTTCTCCTCAGCTGTGTCGAGCTGCTTGGTGAATTTCTCAGACCCAGAGGGATACATAGACTCGTCTGATGACCCCCCTCTCCCCGACGGCGCCTTCTTACACTGCACCTACACAGTGACAGTGTACACTGGCTACGGGGTGGAGCTGCAGGTACAGAAACACACACATCTACACTGCGGTTGGTCACCGGTTGTCATGCTGGACATGAGTTCTATGTTTATGTCTGTTGTGACCATGAGGATCTGATCCCAGGTTGAACTCTGCCTCCTAGTGGCGGCTGTTGGCACTGATCTCTCCCTCCCTCTCTCTAAAATACCATTTCAAATGGCTTTTTTAGCACAACCACAGGTGCCTTAAATCTGGCATAATAAAAACCATTAGTTCATAAAAAAGCTTACATGAGATTTACATGTGTAGACTTGTATTTATGGCAAGAAAAACTTTTTTCAGTTTTATCCACTTAAAAGTTTTGTAAAAAATTCTAATTACTGGTGGTGGTAATCAGTCCACTGAATTACTTTTGAGAGTGTACTACAGAAAAGAAACCAATTGTTTATCAGTTACAAAGCTCAAGTAATTTGTACTGTCTATTTAGAGCCAGATAACAATGCAGTTTGCTCTGTGCTTTTGTTTGTTTTTCATCAGGTGATACAAAGGTCATTTTATAACTCTTTAACTGTTTTGTAATTTGATCGAGTTTAACAGCTCCTGAGGTCTGTCAATAGAGCAGGTTTGTGGTAATTACAGACTAACATACTATTCATACTAAATATGACATTACTTTGAGTACGTAGTTTGTTAAACTGCATAGTGAATTTTATGAGAGAAATTTGCGATGTACTAGATTAGCAAGAAAGTGTATGCGCATGATTGTGATTGATGTTGAATCAAAAATGTCCCCTAGCTTTTCTGGAAGGACCCGACCCCTAGGTTGGGAACCAGTAGACTAAATTGGAGCAGCTCACATAGAACTTTTACTGCTTCAGTGTCATGCTGCCTACTGTGCTTAGATTCTAAAAAAATATTTATATAAATTAATTAGGGCTCCTACATATTTAAATAACTTATTGTAACTCACAAACAGTGATTTCTTATTTTAAATTATTATTTTCTGCTACACTGACTGAGTTTACACTCACAGAACATTGTTAAAGAAACAATAAAAAGGGGAAAGGAGCAAATGCACGTATGAAATAAGTATTTTTAAAACACACATACAGTGTATACTGTACTTGTGAAGACCCTCATTGACACAATGCATTCCCTAGTAACCTTCATACCTAATCCCAACTGTAACCCTACAATAAAACTAATTCAAATTTTAACCTTAAAACAGTCCCTTGACGTATTGAGGACCAGTTAAAATGTCCTCACAATGCAGCAATGTTCTCACTACAATGGTTTAAACCAGGGTGCTCACAAAGATAGCAGTGCAAGCACTCACACACACACTCACAGAGAGAGAGAATTTAATTTTGGTTCACTGGGACTGACAGTTTTATTGGTACGGCACACAGATCTCATATATTACCAGATTTACTGACAAAATGAATACCGTTTCTCTCTAATGTTTGACGACAATCAACACATTTTGGAACTGGAGTTTTTGTTTTTGCTCCCACATCATGATGCAAATTGAAACTGCCAACAACAGAACTGGTCCTCTGCCGAGGATCTGAACACGAAGATTAAGACTGCATCTGAATTCAAGCAGTTTATACATCCACATTTGACTTCCTTTATAATCTTTACTGTGAGCATTTCTTTACGTAGTTTAGTCGTGCTGTAACTAAACAAACGATATAAATGCTATTTTCTACATTTAAATCTAAAAACACATGGTTCGAAGTTGAGGTTGAGAGTCAAATAATGATACTTATATATTGGTTGCCAGTGGACCGGTTGTATTTTGCTTGCTAGGTGATCAGAACCAAAGATTATAATATCTGTCTTGTCTGAATTTAGCTGCAGAAAGTTATACGTCATCAGTTAAGCAGCCCAGACAGCTAACATGCTAATAAGAAGTAAAGGTACTGGTGAGTTTCAGGCATTTCTTTTGTGGTCTTTCAGTAGAATTTTAAACAATCTTAGATTCTATTACCAGTACTGTAGATTTGCTTTTATTGTTTCCTGGAGGAGAAATTTGCTCCGTTGACGTAGCAGCACACATGTACAATCAAACTACACACACAGATCTATAAACACCTGGAAAATTGCACAGAAGCCTCTCTAAAAGCTCACATTAAGTTATTCTGTGTCTTTCTAAGAGTAATGGGAAGTAATAACAAACCCTAATAGTGTATTTTAAGTGCAACCTGAGTACTATTTTGTCTTATTTACCACTGCAATATGTGAAGAAGCAACATGGGGACTAAACTCTTTACACTTTACACTTTAAAGAGTTCTGGGTGTATTTTCCTCGTCTTCCCGTGTGTTCAGGTGAAGAGCGTGAACCTCTCGGAGGGCGAGCAGCTGTCCATCAGGGGTGTGGACGAACAAGGCGCCCTTCTGGTCCTGGCCAATCACACGCTGCTGGTTGAAGGTCAGGTGATCCGCAGTCCCACCAACACTCTGTCCGTGTACTACCGCTCCACGCCAGAGGGAAGCATGGGCATCTTCCAGCTGCACTACCAGAGTGAGTAATATATATATACATATATATGTGTGTAACATATAAACACGAGCGTACACAAACATGTCAAGAATATGAATATTTATATATGTAAACACATAAATTTAATACATGTGAATTCTTCATTAGGGCCTCAGGGGCTGTTTATATTCTGTATACATGTTAATTGCATAATCAAAAATCTTCTCATCTAATCACTTAGTGCGGTGATTGAATCTGTCGTGTGAATTAGCTGATTAGAGGTCTGATTAATTGGCTCTCGTCTCATTAGGAGGCTGAGAATATGGGAGTTTGTATAGAGCAGTGTGTGTTGTTGTGTATGTTTCTGTATGTGTGCACACTCTGCTGTGGCAGCCCATAATGGATATGACGAGCACTGGAAAGGAGGAAGCATCAGAGTGTTAAGACCCACCTGGGCCATTAATCACAGCCATCTAATCCTTTTACATCACCGGCAGGTAGGAGAGGAGAACAGAGGAGCGCTGAAGGAGATTAAAATACCTTTGCAGAGAGAGATGAGGGATGAAAAACAAAAACAACACAGACCACACACACACACACACACGTATATATAAGCTTATTATTATCAACATTATTCAACTATGAGTTATACATATGAGATTCACTCGCCACAATGGACTCCATTAACAAAAGCAGTAATTTTAGCTAGCACACTTCAAACTGGACAACTTAAGTTCACCAGTACTGTCTTTGTTAGTCTTTCCAGCAAACAGCAAAGCTGGTTTGGTCAAAATAAACCATAAATTCACAGTTAGAGTAAATTATTTGGGTCCAACGTAATCCTTGGGGACAAATGCGCCATCAAAGTACGTCCACTAAAAGTTGTCGTTCTTGCTGCTGTCAGGCTCAGATTGTTGTTAAGTGTCTGACTACATTATTACAGATATATATATACATATAATATATATATGTATATATATATGCTATATCACTCGTCACCAGACTCCAGTCGTTGTTGGAAACTATTAGACAGATCTACTTGAAGGAATGGGGGGAGCTGCTGCCGGTTGGTACCACTTCCTGCACCTGCCAGTATTGACAATATAAGGACTGTGTAACCCCCAATCAGATAGGCCGTGGTTTGGTGCATTAAAGGGAAGCTCTTGATACCCCGACTTCCAACGTCTCTGCTGCCTCTTTAAGCATACTGATGCCTTAAAACTGCAGATTTGAATAGATAGATATACTTTATTGATCCCAAGCTGGGAAATTGCAGTGAATGATTGTCTGCATGTGTCAGCCTAGAGATTGACTCCAGATCCTCCAGCCTGACAGAATAATCCAGGTAGAAAATTAAATGAGCGCTCCCTAAATTTGTCCTCTTGCTCCCTGGTTCCTCCCTCTGTGCAAAGTCTTCAGGCTGAGCTGTTCGCTGCCCAAGAGGCCTCACTTCGGGGAGGTGTCTGTGCTGGACCTGCTCCCTGGGGGCACTGCCCGCTTTCACTGCCACATGGGTTACCACCTGCAGGGGGAGACGCTGCTCACCTGCCTCAACGCCTCCCTGCCAGTGTGGAGCGGCAAGGTGCCCAGCTGCAGGGGTGAGTGTGAGAGCGTCCAGGTCTTTATTCTACGTGGTGTGAATTTACGAATTAGACGACAATGTGATTTTATACACAAACAATCTCACCACAAAGTCCGCTTGGTAGATATTCTGGATATTTCGATTGTATCATGATCGTCCTCAGCAGATGGAGGTTCACAATTGTCTGGAAAATGTGGATGTTCAACAAATAATTGTGTTCATTATTGATAAATCTGATTATTCTCTCCATGAAATCGCAGAAAATTGGGAAAAAACATCATCCGAAAGTAAAAAAAGCAGCATAAAAAGCATAAAATCATCAGTTAATCAATTAATCATCAATTAATCGATTGTTTCAGCTCTAGTTTAAATTCCCTTTTGTATAAGAAACTTCAACATGTTTATATTCCCAATATACAGTTTACTGTGACTCATTTATCAACATATTAATATTTCTAATATAGAAATGAATAAAAGGTAATACAAAATAATATAATACATTGATAAGTTATATAAAACCATGCATTGTACACAGACTTTGGGACTACATGTTAAGTACAGTGTCGTCTCCTCTGCAGCTCTTTGTGGGGGCACGGTGAAGAATGCTACAGTAGGGAGGGTGCTCTCCCCTTCTCCCCACCACGGGCCTAACGCCACCCAGGACCGCTCCTGCTCCTGGTCTCTGGAGGCCCCCAAGGACCAGAGGCTGCACCTCCACCTGGAGAGACTGGCCTTGGGCCCCACTGACAGGTAGGAGTACTGGTCTTTGTGTTTTTTATGGGATATTTTTACCTTCTTATAGTTTGATCATTTTTACCTTCTTAAGTTTGATCATTTTTAGATATAGAAACAAAAACATGGGACACAAGAAGATTTGCGTATCTTACAAGACTGGACTATTGCCATTGGCGGACTCGACCCTGTAATTCCTCTCAGCTCTATGGAGTGTTTTAGCTTATTTCAGTCCATTGTTTTGTTTTTTACAGCCTGCAATTCCAGCAAAAAATCTTTAAAAATCACCAACAGTACATCAGCAAACAGCAGACACAGTTAGAGATTAGCTGGTGAACATAGTAAGGCATTTAGCAGGTAAAGAGACAGATATTTCTATCAGGAGTTGGTGAAGACCTTAAGCTAAAAGAGAGAGTGAATATTGGCTTAAATTAATTAGCAGACACAACTCCAAACACCTGCTAATGTTGCTATTTACTTAACATACAACATCCTATAGTTCCCATATGGTCTAGCATATAGGATTCCTGGTTTTCACACAGGTGGCCCGGGTTCGACTCCTGGTATGGGAATGACTCTTTATGGGGTGGCAGTAGCTCAGTGTGTAGGGACTTGGCTTGAGAACGATCAACCACAATATGGAGTGTGGACTGGTAGCTGGACTACCATCTCTTTGCCTGTTACATGAAAAGAAGAATTTCCCCAATAGGGGATTAATAAAGTATGTTTCTTATTTTATCTTGTTGTAATAGGTCACTTCTGCCACTAGGGGGTCTCTCACGTCAAAACAATAACAAAAGACTAAGTTTGGTGACCTTTGAAACACAGCGTGGTTAAAAACTTCAGTTCATGCAGGTTAAACTTTCAAAAGATTATTTTTTACATAAAATGTATCTCCAAAACGTTATTCAATATCAAATTTTCATAGAGGATTTCCATTTATAGCTTTCTTGCTGGCTACAAGCAGCATTTTTGTCATATCTGTCCTTGTCCTCAGTGTTCCCTTATGGTAGCACATTTGTTTGGAACAGTATATTCAATTACATCGTCCCAGAAAGACTTTACGTTAAAGAGGAGAGTGGTTTTGTAGGATAGCTGACTGTCTGCTTTTGATCTGGGATATTATATAGAATAAAGTTAGAGCCTTAGAAGTTTCTCATCCGTCCCTGCAGGCTGGTGTTGTGGAGCGGGCTCGACGCCGGGTCCGTGGTGCTGTTCGACTCGGGGCGGGGCGGGCAGATACCTTTCGAGGGAGTGATCAGCGAGGGTCCGGCCGTGAGGATCCAGTTCATCACTGACCAGCCCAACCACAACACGGGATTCAACATCCGCTACGAAGGTACTCGAAGCTACTGCAGATCTACATCGCACACAATAATAAAACTTCTGCAGCACGATTTAAGAGGCAGAAGATGTGTTGTTGTATTTCTATAATTAACAGTTTAATTATGTAAACAATAAGAGAGGATTGCAGGGATTCAATATTTTTTCTTACATCGTGCACTGCCAAGATGGTTTTGGCTGGACGGCCAACATAATCTGAGCTTTTCTGGCAATGTCAGATTGTGGAGGGACGGAAATATCCCTTCGAGCATGTTTATCCTCATCAGTAAAGATAAAAAGAAACCAAAGAATCATCTATTTTGCAAGTGGAAACAACATTTATGTACAATGTGTGACTGCAGTTCTTTCTTTGTTTGAGGGAGAAGCTTCCAATTATCTTGGCATCAGTTTATGGAAATTACACAGAGGCGTTGCAAAGAGAACGAGACAAAATATTCAAAAAGCCGCATGGTGCGACTTTAATAAGACACATTTTGTTATTAATTTCAAGTCTACTGAGCTTTCTGCATCTCTCATTTCCTCCTCCAGCCTTCGAGCGTGGCCACTGCTACGAGCCGTACCTCCAGAACGGAAACTTCACGACCTCAGACCCGCTGTACGGCGTCGGTGCTGTGGTGCAGTTCACGTGCGACCCGGGTCACGCTCTTGAACAAGGGCCCCCTGTTATCGAGTGCATCAGTGCGAGGGATCCATACTGGAACGACACAGAGCCGCTATGCAAAGGTAATACCGAGGGCCTCATGCAAGAACATTTTTCTGTCTGTGAGGTTAACTGGTAAAAAAAAAGCCAGTTTCAACTTAATGAAGACTAATTTAATCTAAGTAATTTCCCCCTGGGATTATTAAAGTATTTCTGATTCTGATTCTGAATTTGTGAGGTGTGAACATCGACATATAAAAGATGGACGTCGTCTCTCTACTTCCTCCCACTGTACAAAAATGAAGCCAAAATATTGCTGCCACCTTTCGCCATTCGGAGTCTGCTCAGTTGTGATTGGTGTTGGCGCCACGGTATCGAAATAAACCCAACTGACTCAGTCACCAACCGGGCTCAACTGTCATGTGAAAACCACTTTTAATACATTCACATAACTAATTAAAACCAAACTTAACAGAAAACAGAAACAATCCTTGGGGAAAATGTATTTGACACAACTTTTATCAATCATAACTACTGATCAGTGAAATAAAGGTCAGCATGATAACATAAGCAAACTCTTCTTGGTTTATTTTACCTACATAAATCACATTACTTCAACTTTGTTTCACTCATATTTTTATAAGGTTGTGTGTTTGTACAGTAATCAGTGAGCTGCTAGCTAGCTAACTAATGAATCTTCGCTCTGTGTCGCTAAATATTAAAGATTGATTGACGGGTGAATGTCAGGATATTATTGGTTGATATCAGTTAGTTCATGCTGATGTAAGCACGCGTCACATTTTGTTCTAAATGAAGACACAATGATTGGATTCTGATATTAAAATACAAATACATTTAGTTTTTGTCATTTATTTTGGTATAAATTGTTAAATATGGGAACAATACAACTGAGGATGTGATCTTAAAGGGTTAAAATTACATTTTTCTTTTCCCCTGGACTTTAATCGTCCTTCCTGTCTCTCTGCAGCACAGTGTGGAGGCGACCTGACTGGTCCTGGAGGCGTGATTCTGTCTCCGAACTGGCCTGAGTGGTACGGCGAGGGCGAGGACTGCAGCTGGAGGATACACGTCGGGGAGGACAAACGGGTGCTACTGGATGTACAACTGTGAGAAACACACCAACACAGTCAGACTCATAAACATGAAAACTTCAGCTCTGATCTAAAGTTTGGTCCGACCAGGGGAACCGAATGTTATCATTAAAAATGTATGCGGGGAGTTCTGAGTGTGGAGGCTCAGTGAGGGGTCCAGCACCCCGTCTACATGTGCCTATTGATATTTCCCGATTCCTGCTCACACTGAACCATTAAATTGAAAACTTGGAGAACACGCTGATAAGGCTGCCACTGCAGTTTTCAGCAGACTGTTCTGCCCTTATCTTGATTCTGTACTTTTCACTGGCTCGCTCCAGAGCTGGCCACTTGAATCGGAGCTGGCTTGGATTGAATCTTCTATCGTTTATCCCCCGCAGTCACGTCTCAGAAACTTCCATGTGAACTGAGAATGCAAAATTCAAAAACCCAAATGTGTGTAGAAGTTTTTTTTTTATTTATTCATCTTTCAAATTATTCTGATGGCGTTTTTGCTTCTGTCGACTTCAGTTTATGTCAAAGTGAAAAAATAAGAGATGATGATGGTTGGATTTTCTGCAGAAAAACAAAAGATGGGATGTTTATTTGCGCTCCTGAAGGCCTTCCTTCTCCTTCCCTAGCTAACGTGATCCAACTAATATTAGCTAGGGAAGTAATTTTGCTAACTTATGTATTATGACCAACACAATAAATGATATAGCGGTACAATGCTAACTGTAGCTTTCTAGTAGCCAAGAGTGATGCGAGGCAGGGACATCCAGCTAGTTAACTGTAGCTAAGCTAAGCTGGGGTTGTCCGGCTGGCTACGCGGTGTGGGTCTGGCGTTGGTGGCTTTGTGGTGTTGGCTGATGGGCTGATTTGTAAACAGTGGGCTAGTTAGTAGCATGGAGCTAATGGTCTAATAAAATATAGGAACATTGCAGATAGTAACGTTATTCTAAATATGATTATCAGTTATTGCACAGTGTTCAGTTTAGTGTATGGCACTTTTGGCCACTGGCTGACGTTGGACAAAGTGCTTGCTGGGTAACATAGCAGCTAGTTGGTTATCACTAGCAAAATACTATCAAAGTGGATATATTAGTTGGCAAAACTTAGCTTCCCCTGCTAGCGTGATTCATGGTACAAACATTTGTATTATGATAAACAGTGTTTGAAATCTTGAAATCAATTAAACGAGATGGTAGAAACACTACCACTTTTGTCCACAGGGGCCGCTAGGGTCAACACAAAATGGAAGTTCCTTGTAGTAGCTTTAAATAACCAGTATTAGGAGAACTTAAAGTATAAGGTTGACAGAGCTTAAATTGGAATTTATGTTTTAAAACTATGCGAAAAATCTATCAAAAAATGTTGATATAAACTATGAAAATACTGGGATATGCAGCTTCTAAGGACTCTATAAAACAAGCAGCAACTGACTCACTCATGTATACATAACATATAATTTTCCCTACACTACAGATCTGGAGCCCCTTCATTAGTTTTAATAGTCCAGAAGAATATAGTAAATTTACTCCAACAGAGACTATTGTTCCCCACTGTGTATTTTATATCTCATTCACACAACAGATATTATAAATAATTAATGTAAAATGAATTTTTTTTTTAATGAAAAATGAAGGTAAACCAAGGTGTAATGAGCACAATAACAGAGATTTTAATATCACCAACCCTTTCCTTTAAATTGTATCTGCTCATTTTACATTAAATGATTTATTTCTATGGTATGAAGCGGGTTTGATATGTTTAGCTACACTCCCTTCAAGCACTAATCCAATTACATACTTCAGTCCTTTGGTAGATTTGTGTCGTATCACATTTGCAGATATTTCAATTTTCAAAAACCTTTTTTAAGCTGCATGATTAAGGAGCCTTTGTGGTGTGGTGTAACAAACATCTCTGGGGCAATAAAAACATGGCTGTGTTTACAGACTGTTAAATACTTCGCCTGTGGATGAATGCAGCATTTAGCCTTTTGAGGTCATCTCGTCTCCCACACAGTCGGCTATCGACACGACTGCACTCTGAGTCATCCTAACGTGTCCTGAGCTGATACCACCGGCTCACTCTGAATCCTCTCCTTGTGTCCTCAGACTGAACATCAGCGACAGCGACATGTTGACCATCACTGACGGCGACGAGGTCACGACTCGTATCCTGGGGCGCTATGTCGGGGGGAGCAGCCCCTTCAAGCTCTCCTCCACCACCCCTGACCTGACCGTCACCTTCCACTCCGACCCAGCGGGGCTTGTCTTCGGCAAGGGCGAGGGCTTCATCATCAACTATATGGGTGAGAGTGAAATGAGCAGTTAATGTCTCTACTAACAAGTATTGTAAGTTTATGAAACCCTGATATATCTTCCTTCTCTGTGCCATAGAGCAGTGGTTCCCCACTAGGGGTCGCCAAAGCAAAGTGTTTTAGGCCTATGTCTGAGTTATTTTTATTATTTTTAAGTTTACATTTTTATTTAAGATCTAAACTTTGAAGACCTGAACATAAGTTATATTTACAGAGCCGTCCTGCGTTGGAAAACAACCAAAAAGGCGTCAAGGAAACACAGAATTTGTGAAAGAAGAAGCCTATAAAATCTGTATGATTGTTAGATAATAAAAGAAAATACATAATACAGACAATGAATTGTATAAAAAGTTCCTAAAAATATCAGGAAAACTCATTTCTTAACAATTTTTACAGTAAATAATCTGCTCAAAAATCACCCAAATCACACGTTTTACACAAACTTCCTGCAGATATTAAAGCGGCTGTCCAGCGAAGGATAAACACCCTGTTATAAACAGTGACATGTAAGACTTTTTTTTGTATATTAGTTCACCCAAAAATCGGCCAGTGGTGTTTGCACATCGTCACTTAAAGTGTATCCACACCGTTCACAGAGAGTCCGCTGGAGCTTTTACAGTCACTAGAAGCACATTCATGCTTCTAGTGTAGCTAATGTAGCAAAATACAGTCAGCTAGCTTCATCCAGACCCCGGGGCTGATCTGGCTAGCTTGCCGAGATTAAGAATGATATATATAAATATATATCTGTGGGCCTGGAGAGCCACAGACAGGAAGTACTGAGAGACACATTGATGGTTTTGGTCTTTTCATGGAACTTTTCTTTTTGTTTTGTAATAAAGTTGTAAAATAACACCTTGCCATATCCTGTAAACTTACACTTTCATTCAGTTTTGCCATTCGTTTTAATTTAGCCTTTTCTCCTCAAGCTGCCGACTCCATTTTTCATCTTCCCCCTTTTTCTCTCCTCTCATCTCTATTTGTCTTTTCCTTTCATTTCCCTCTTCCCTTATTCAATCACATCCTATTTGTTTCACCATCTCACAAAGGCTCTCGTGCACACACAAACCCAAGATTTAACAAGCAGCCAAATAAGCTCACTTCCTCCTTTTATACACACAGTAATCTGTACTGCTTCCCGTATCCAACACCTGACTCCAATTTAGAAATCGCACCGAGACACACGCCGTCCAATTTACTCGTCACCAGCTCGACACCCCAAACTCACACACGTGTCCCAGAGGAGTAAATCAAGTAGACCCAGCATGAATACGTAGGCTACTCTCTTTGATTATAACTGTGTGTGCATGACTGTGTGTGTGTGTGTGTGTGTGTGTGTGTGTGTGTTCAGAATAAATTACACATTCAGGCTGCACAGAGGAGGAGAAGCAAGTCAATAGAGAATGAATAATTGATCCCAGATCCTTCAACTTAAAAATCCCTGTAGGCCTATTATATTGTACAGTGTAATGCAATACTGTACGCTGCTCGATCAATCAAGTTTACATATGCACACACACACACTTGTCCCAACAGGAGGCTACTTATTTATATATATCTCTCTAGGCTGCGATGAGTTTGAAACATTTTATTAATGTTCTGTGTTGTTGTTCTTGGCATGAGCGAGTACTGGAGGTTTTGTTTCATTCTTCCTTTATTCTAGCTGGTTATACACTTGAGATGTCAGAATCCACAGAGCAAAAAACAGCAAAAACAAACTAAAATGAAAACCGTCTGTGGAGGCACATAACACAATTTAACAGAAGTAAGTTAACACAATTAAATCCTCCAGTTCCATTCACATGAATTAAACTCAGAAATGAATTGTTGAAGCAACTGAACTTTAATGTGTTCAGTATTTTAAATACAGGCAATGTAATTCCAGTTTGTTCCACTGACTGATTTTATTGACTTTATATCATTACAACAGTGTAAGCATCAAAAGCCCAAGTATGCATCCAAATAATACCCAAATAAGAAAATTAATAGAAAATTAATTGACTTCTATTTTGTTATAAATTGTTTGGTTTCATACATCAGCTGTTTTATCAGGTAATTTAATAAGTCTATAAGCTTTAGTGGAAGAAAACTAACTAAACTGAATTTAACATTTGTATAAAGAAGATGCATTTAAGTGACTTTATTCACAGAAATTCTGTTCACACATTTTGAGTAAGTTTGCTGCATATAAGTGTAACTCAGGTAATACAATTAACTTAATTTACCAAAGTTACCTTAACAATGAATATTTCTACTCAAATCAAATATCTTTCATGCTTAAATTGTTTGAGATAATAAACATAAATGATTGAAGGTTTCTTCAAGTTCAACTAACTCATCAGTTTTTACTCAGTAACTTTCCTGGACAACAAACAGCTCTTTTTAAGAAATCATCAAGAGATTCAGGACATTATTTCAGAAACCTGAACTTGGTTGAAGTTGAACTGACTCATTAATTTATTAACAGCAACAATTTAATCATAAATATATATATATATTTGAATATTTTGAATATTTGATTTAAGTACAAGTAACTCATTAAATGTTACTGCTAAAGCAAATTATTATATTACTTGTTAATTAATCGATTATCAAAATGGCATCCAATTAATTTGGGGGCTTATATTTTGTAATGATATAAATTCAACCTAAAGAACTGCACAAATTTAAATTCACTCAAAAGAGTTTTTTACTTCAGCAATTTATTTTTGAGTTGGGTTTAAGTTAGTCAGTTAGGATTTACAGTTTAGGTCTAACAGTGACTTTAACTCAAGTCTCATTCGTCCTTTTTGTTCGCAGGCTTGAAGGAGTGACTAGCAGTTCTAGGAGTACATCAATGTTTAAAATCTAATTGTTAATAGTACTTATGGTGCTTATAATGATCTCTTTTACTAGTGTTTGCCTACCAGTTCACTAAACACCAAACCTGGTTCTTTTATTTTGTACATTTATGGAAATGAAAAACTTTTTCATCACGCTGACACAACTTCAGATTTGAGCTCCTTGATTGATCTGAAGGGAGGGTTTTGAATATATTTGTCTGGAAGTTCCATTGATTTAAGATAACATGGCAAGAAAGTTTGAGCTGGTCACTTTAATTCTGAGATCAGAGGAATTCTTGATTGAAAAAGATCTTCAGAACGATCAAGAGACTGTTGGTCCGAGCCTCCTGCTGTTTCTGTCTGTGTAATCAGTGCATGCTGCTGTGTGAGGTCTCCTCAGATACAGCATGCAAATGTGCCTTACAGATCAATCGGGGCAAAACATTAATTCATTCCTTGTATGCTTTTTTTTTGGTGCCAATGCAAAACCACAACATTTGGAAAAACAGCCTCTTTAAAGTTGCTCTAATTGATATGTCTGGGTCTTATGAGTACGTGTAATGTACAGTAAGAGGTGTTGCTCATTGAGACAAACCCACTGAACCCCAGAATTTAGCATTGTAGTGTCTTTTGGCTCATTGTTTTGGTTGCCCTCACCACTCTCATATTGGCATTTACGTTACGTACGTTTACGTGCCTTTTTATTAACTGGAACTGAAACGTTTTCCTAACCTTAAACCTACAGTGATTGACCATTTTGGCCACTTGGAGGCAGCCTGTATGTATATATAATGTAAAATATGTAATATAAAGTCCAGTATTCACTCTCTTTTAGCTCTGTTTTTGGTCTCTACCAACTCTTGAGGGAAATATCCACCATGTTCACCAGGTAGTCTCTGACTGTAACAGCACTTCCATCCAAATGTTTCGCGATTTACACATTTTAAAATGTCCAGAATTCTGGACATTTTAACAAACAAAAGAATATCTGAATAATAACCTGTAGGTGGCCCAACCTCCTGTTGGAAAACCAGAAGAAGAGGGCGCAACAACCTGACGTAATTAAATGAGTGCTAGTGAAAGCTCAAACTGTGACAAAAAGTAAGAATACAGGATGGAAATGTGACCAGCTGTCCATTTAGAGTCAATTAGACGATAAAGCAGGATATGCTTTGTGCTTGTGATGGACCACAGCGTGTCCTCAGGGTTCTCAGTCAAAGCAATGGTCTCTTCTGGCTCTGAAAAACCAACATTGCGACGGCCATAATGCCAAACTTGAGGTTTCAAAATGGTACTTAAACACAAACCAATGGATCACGTCACAGTGGCCTATCCCTATTTATTATAGAGTCTGTGGTTAATAGGCAACTGTGGGCTAGCAAACACAACTTTATAAGCCCATAATATGTAAGGTATAAGAATTTAAGTAACGTTTTTAATAGAGAAAAACAAAATAGAAGAAGCAATTAAAACGACAGAAAATAATTACAAAAACCTGAGTATGAAAGCTCATTCTTAATAGAATAGAGGTACAGTGTATAATCTCAGGCTTTCAACTGCATCTCATGGTCTTCATCAGTGGCGTGCCATATTCAGATCACATGAAATGGGTTTCCATTTGCTGATGAGGTGATGTGGTTGAAAGCTCTGGAAAAGGACATTGAGTTACAAAGAAAATCACATAACAGCAAAAAACGTGTTTTCCTGTGACAGATAACTGGCAGCTTGTGATAATTTAACTGAAGACTGTTTCAGTGGGAGTCTGAATTAAAGCCGACTGAGTTCAGAGTGGAATCACAGCAGAGACGATATTTGAAGACTGTCCAACGCAGACGACATCCATCATACCGTCACACGGTCAAGTAATCGCGCAATAAGTCCATCAATCTTCAGGGGTGCGACGGATTCTTCCTCAGTGCCAGTATCATGTCAAAATCAGATGTACTGTTGTTTATCTTGTTGTCTTCTTGACCCCGCTGTGAAAGAGAAAACGGTGGACCAGGAGCAATAACACCGTCCTAATGGAGCCATTAATCAGCCTTTCTTTGTTGTTTGTTTTATCAGAGGTGTCCCGAAACGACTCCTGTCCCGACCTGCCTGAGATCCAGAACGGCTGGAAGACGATATCCCACATTGCACTAGTGCGAGGGGCTCGAATCACCTACCAGTGTGACCCCGGTTACGACCTGGTGGGACGAGAGACCCTCACCTGTCAGCTGGACCTCTCCTGGAGCTCGCAGCCCCCGTTCTGTGAAAAGAGTCAGTTCATCTCTTATTTAAGCATCTAGTGTACTTGTGTGTGTGTGTACCTGTTATTGTTTACTGTTTATAGGAATCCTTGTAACTCGTGTTCACCTGGGAAATATGGTATGAATTTACCTAATCAGAATAAGAATTAGAAATACTTTATTGATCCCTGGGGGTAAATTTGTTTATTAAAGTTGTTCCATTCACACAATGTGAAAGAAATAGTACTTATATACAATATCTAACACAATATATAGAATAAAAATGAATGTATAGGTATATACATAATATACAAAAGTGAAAATAAAAATGAAAAATAGAAATATAATAAGAGCCTAAGACATATAATAAGATAATAAGAGCCTATATACAAAGTAAATGTAAATGTAAACATATTCCACAGTATGTGCTGACAGAAATTAAATAAATAGTAATGAGTTTTAAGATTGTGGTATTGCAGAAGTTATAGATAAATACAAATAATGACTATATCTATATATCTATTGACTGGCAAATAGACTATAAATGTAACAATACTTTAAATCTAACTCTTCTTTCAACTGATTATCAATATATGTAATACTGACGGTGTGAATGTGCTTCATATCATAATATTCCTGTTATCTTTTTCCTCAGTCATGTACTGCTCAGATCCTGGCCACGTGGAGCACTCCACCAGGTCTCTGTCCGACCCTAAACTCTTGGTGGGGACGACCATTCAGTACAGCTGCAACCCCGGCTTCATCCTGCAGGGCGGCGCCACCATCACCTGCTACGGCCGTGAACCAGGGACCCCTGTGTGGACGTCTCGCCTCCCTCACTGTGTTTGTGAGTATCACTGTAAAAAAATCTGTAATTTTAAAATAACTGTTTATGTAAAATAAACAGTTATAAAGATTTAGATACATAAAAAATATTAATTAAATTACAGAAATAGCCTAACAACATGTCTAATGTAAATTAATAATAAAATAAATTATCATACAATTGCTAATTAATTAAAGAAAGTTTCACATAAAAATATCTTTTTTTATTTTTTTGCAGATATTTATTGTTTATTGAATAGATTAAACTGTTAAATTCAAGTTTGATACTGTTAAAATTACATAAAATTAGTGACAATTAACAGTGAAATTAGTATTTGTTCTTTTATTTTTTGGTTGTTTTTTACAGTGTATCAGAAAGACGCTTTTGAGTGCAAAAAGAAGACAAAATGAGAGTAAAATACAGTAGTTACCGGTATTTTATCAAACTTGGGGCTGAAAGGGGTCCTGTGGTTTACCGGTAATTTGTCAGGCCTTTGATTCCAGAAACCTGTCATCAGGATAGACAGTTAACTGAAGATGAGAGGCTCTTTCCTGTGGCTGTGCAATCTAACATGAGTGGGTTTGTGTGATTTCTGGCTTCCTCTCCTCCGCTGACACAGATCACAGCGTCTCTGTATGCCAGAGACGACGCTTCATCTCCTGCATTTTCATCTTACGGCTGACGATGTATGTGTGTGTGTGTGTGTGTGTGTGTTTTCAGGGATATTAATGTTTGTGTGGAGTGTTTGATATGTAAATGCAATGCTAATGTACCATACCAATCAGCCCTCAGCCACCTGGAGGAGGGGGTGGAGATTATCCATGAGTCATGTCACCTCAGCCAGATCACTGTCAGATCTGTCAGTCGAGCTCTGACGCAAAAACCTCTGATTCGTGTTGAGAAACTCAACAGGATCCATCCAGCTCTATTTCTTTTCTTTCTTCTTCCCTCCCATTCAGCTGAGGATTCGGTTTCCTGTGAAAACCCCGGTCTCCCTGACAACGGCTACCAGATCCTGTCCAAGAGGCTTTACCTGCCCGGTGAATCACTCACCTTTGTCTGTTACCAAGGCTACGAGCTCATTGGAGAGGTTGCAATTAAATGCATCCTCGGAAACCCGTCCTTCTGGAGCGGCCCACTCCCGCTGTGCAGGGGTGAGACTTCAGCAGAATTGATTTTAATTTAACAAAAGTGTGTGTGTTTGTGGAATGAAACACTCCCTTGTTCTATATTTACCTTTGGATTTATGCATGTACACAATATTTCTTCTAAGAATTTCTTTGCCCCATGCTTGTTGGTACAGACTGATCCTGCCCCGATGCATGCTAATGACCGTTTGCTAAACTCCAATCGTCCAATCATAGTTTCCAAAACCAGAACTTACAACAGTGAAATTGTGAGGAATTGATTAAACTGTGTGTTTTTTTACTCTAATAGGAGCTGGAAATTGTCCAGATAAGCATTACTTCTAAGATCAAGTACAGGTGAAACAGAAATCAGAGAGCTGTTAGCTTCCTCATATTTCCTATAAGAACAGGAAGTTATGGGGGGACTTGTAGCTAATAGCACTGTGTGCTATGTCCCCCCAGTCCAGCAGCTGTAGTGGATCCATTAGCGGACTCTGTCGGACTGGGAGCTCCCAGTGAACAGCAGGTCCAGACCGGGACTGAAGGCAGCATCTGATATTGACTTAAGTCAAAATCTGTTTAAAAATAGTGAGTTACAGTTGATTCTGTAGTGAAGTCTGGATCTCTCAGTTTTGTTAACTAGCCGCTATCAACCTCTGCAAAAAAGCAGACACACGTCAAATCGAGAACACTGTATCTATGTTTCTATATCTACGGTAGATTCAACCTTTTTCACAGCCACTGCAGTTTCTCCTCCACACTTCACAGTCTGTGCTCATTCCCAGATCGTCAAATAAAGACACGAGCGGTGTTCAGTTAGTCACAATCTGAAACACCACTAAATCCTACACACTGCTCCTTTAACGAACATTTAGAAACTCTATTTTTGACATTTGTTGAGAATCGAGACGTTTGGTGGGGTTTAGCGAACGGTCAGTTGTTACAATACAAACTCCACAGGAAGTGTGATGTTATTTTCATGTGCACTGACTGACAGAATGATGTCTTGCAGCCAACCATGACTGCTTTGGCAACCATGCTTTGGAAGGTGAGTCTATCTGTGTATGTCGGTGTGCTCTGACCACACAGTTTGTTTCCTAGACTCAAACAAACGGAAGAATAAAAAGCACTTCACCTCACTCTGTCTGCTCTGCCTGCTTCAGCAAACATCTGCCTGCCAGGTTTCACCCCCACTGTGTGTTTGTCCATCCACCATTTGTTTACCTGTTGCGTTCACCTGCGTTCGCTAAGCCACTCTTGACCGGAGTTTAGTGGTTTTTGTTGGTTCTCTTGGTGATATTTATGCCTTTAATTAACCGTGTTCTCTTCGTGTGTTGTGGATCAGTTGCAGAGGCGACTGCCGGCTCCACTCTGGATGGAGGGAACATAGCGCTGTCCATCTTCATCCTCGTTCTTCTGCTGTCCGTGCTCCTCGGAGGGGCTTACATCTACGTCACACGGTAAGATCTTTGACTGCTCACCTTCAAATGAAAGGTAGGACCACTTCCCCTGGGCTCCAGACCCAAAACCCCCAGAGTCATTGTGGGAAATCAGCGCTAAATTGATTGCTAATATGCACCAACTTAAGCATAATATCTATGCTTATATACCTGGCATGATAAGGGCCTTAAGGTTAATCCTGATTTATCAACTGATACCTTGATAAAATCTACTTTTAAAGCTATACTATGTAACACTTCCACATGTACAGATTTCATCGTACCACATCGGTACCTGGACCCCTAGATCGGTCTAAATATTCAATGGTCCGATTTATGAACGTTGTGAATCTGTTGACTGAAGCTTTACTGCTAACTGTCGTGTAAGGTAAAAGGTCAACGCCAGGGTCTTAGGACGTTGGTACGGCAACACGATTAACAGCTCACCATCAAATCTGAAATCTAAAGTTTGGAAGACATTTGGATTCTATAGGAAGGAAGGAAAGCTGGACAAAACTCTATCCATTTGTAAGATCTGTTGGACAGCAAATAAATCCAACAACAAATCTTAACACTCACCTTTTTGACACTGATTTATTACCACAGTAAACAGTTAAAATATAAAATTATTAAACATAGAATAAATGAAATCCTCTCTCTGGAACAGCTCCTGTAAATTGTGTCACTGAGTTTTCTTGTTCTGTTTTCTCTCTCTGTCCTTTTAGGTGCCGATATCACTCCAACTTAAGGCTTCCTCTCATCTACCCCCACCCCTACCGACAGATCACTGTGGAGACAGAGTTTGACAACCCGCTCTATGAGACAGGAGGAGTGAGTGTCCAGAGAATTTAAAACCACTTCATTAAAACCACTAATGGTTCATTTTACTGTTCATTAAGGAGACACACACACACACTAATACTGCCTCTGTCTCCTCCATCTTCTCTTCAATTGTCAGCAGGACACTCGTGAATATGAAGTATCGATATGAGAAGCCTTGCAAAAAGACATTTCTGAACCGAGACCGACCACCCCGTCCAAACTCTTCATCCTAACCCTCTCCTAAATACAAATATATGATGTCCAGCCCCTTCTGCCATGAGGCGCGGTGACTGACCCTGTTCTCTCCTCCTTTGACTTGACAGCTTCTGAAAACATGATGGGAAAATAGGAGATGAAACGCAGAGCAGGAGAGGGAGGTAGACGAGTCTGTGTTAAACCCGTGTGGATCAGTGTCGCTGGGAGATGATGGGAGATGGAGGGCGGAGGGTAAAGACCCAAAGATCATCTAACGTGGTGAGAAAAGAAGAGGCGTGGGGTGTGAAAAAGAAGTTAAGGAGGGGAGAAGGGGAAAGAGAGGGGGACGGGACACAGTATGAGGAATGTGGACGAAGCACTTTTTAGTATTTTTTGTCTTTAAAAGACTTTAGTGAAAGAATCCTGGAATCTGTCTCAGATGGAGAGAGAGTTAAAGTTATAATCCTTAAGATTTTCATGAAATCAAAACCCATTTTTGATACTTTTTATGGTTGGATTTATTCTGCAATAGCCTTTAAATGTATTTATATTCAGCAGTTACCTCTCTGAGTAGATTTTTAGATTGTCTTCACACAGGCGTTTAATTTGACATCAGTGATAGTAGCCTCACTGTTTACTGTCAACAGAGCTGTTTCAAGGTACTGCTAATGCTAATGTTAACCCAGCATTTCCCACTGCTGCTGCTTCACATTAAAAGACTTAAACTGGGGAAACACGGGGAGACTTTTAGTGTGAAGAAGTCACAGGAAATGTAGTGTATTTGTATTTGTCACTGAGGTTAGCGCTGACCGTGATCGTTAATCAAAAACGTGTCTACAAAAGAAATCTTTTCATTAGTTGGTTGATTTATTTATTAAAAGAACATGTGTTTGTTTGCTGCACTGTAATCTACAGTGCAAACAGTCGCTCCTCTGTTGTATTTCTGACAGATTTGCTGCCCCCATAATTCTGGGACGTCTTTCAGACTGATAGAGAACTGGACTGTTTGTGTTTATTCGCGTCAAACAGCCAATGTACCACTGTACATTAGCTCCTTATTCCTCTCGACTGTTCATTTATAAAGCTGGTTCATAAAACCCTCGGGATACATGCTAGTTCCTTGCTCGAGTTGAAACCTTTCCTCTCCCCAATCTGGGCGAATTTGAGTCTTTCAACTGACTTTGTGGGCAATCGGCTTCTAAAATTTGCTTTTCAAATCCATCTGGACCCTGAATGTTTTACAGGAACCGGATAGAGGACTCAAACATGGCGGCCACTTACTTGAGTAAAAATCTGCCAAAAAAACTTTATCTAGCTTCCATTATTATTTGTTTCTCGCCATTAACTAACGTGCATATTTTTTCCAAAATAAGGGGCACCGGAAGGGGAGGACTTTCTCTCTATTGTGAGGAAGTTACGCACTTTAAAATTGCTTTTCTACAATCTGGGAAAGTTTAAAAAAATATAAAATGGATTCAAAATGAAAAAGAGTAATAACTGACCATGTTTGCAGTTTCACAGACGTCTCTGTTATAAGTGAGAGAGTGTATCAGGATGTGTCCATGTGTCCATCCTCTCTTAATTCATCCTTTGTCTGAACACAGTAAAACCACACTTGCTGGATCCATGGTAACCACAGGATTTAACCGGGATTTTAAATCTTAAGGATTAAAACTTTGGGGATAAATTGGCAGATTGAACGGTGGATTTTTTTTTACTTTTTCCACACTCATTGCCACAAAATGATAATAACAGGAAGGAAATAACAGTCAGTGGCTTCCTTTTTGTTTTCCTTTCCTAGTTAGTCCGACACTTGACGTCAGCTGTCTCCTGTCCCTGAACCCCCCCCCAACCCCCGCCCCCCCGCCTGCAGTCACCTTCAAGGCTTTTTTACTCCAGCCGGTCCAGTTCTGGCTTTAGCTGTTAGTTACGTGGTATTTAAATCTATGACTTTAGGGCCGGTGCAGTGCTGATGTCTTATTTCTCACGTGTAGTTAGACTTACGACGGTCGTAGACTGGTCCTCAGAGTCCCCCAGGTCCGGACCGGCAGACGATTAGAAAGGTAAAATGAAAAACGTGGAGGTTGCGATGTGAATAGCGTAGCTGTAGTTAACTGACCGATCTTCGAGTGCAAGCTCAATCAACCCACCAGATGATGTATTTATTTTGATGTACTGTACATGTGATGTTTTATGCAGATTGATAAATGTACATTTTCATTATGAGACAAATGTTAACAGTTTCCCTAAATAAATGGTAAAACTTGAATAAAAAGTATAAAACACTTTATAAATATTGAGGTGTTGTGTTGAATTCTTTGGCGTCATATTTCTTCTAAAGTGTGGAAAAATATAATAGTTCACTCTTTTACTCAGAGATGTTTTTTATGTCAGGCAAATGAGACAAACACAAACAAACCTCATACAAAATACAAATATAAACAAACAAAACAAACATGAGGCAGAACCAGTAATTAAAATAAAGGGCTGGAGCTTTTTTGTAAGTCATATTCCTCTTTTATACTAAAATGTTTTAGCACATTTTTACTTTTCATGACTTCAAAAGCTTTGACACGAGAGAAACTCATAATGAAACACATTAAACCCAACCTGGGTCAGAACTTCGGTCAACTTTCTTTGAGAGAAAGTCAATCTTTGGAGATACTAAGTCAATATTTTGAGACAGTTTCTAATTTTAACGACTTACATAATTTTTTCCATCACATTGTCAGAAATGGGCTTCCATAGATTTGTGATTTGTTGCACTTAAAGTTAGTTAATGTTGGCAAAGCCCTAGATAACTAGGTAGCTGATCTACACCCATCATTAGCTTGGAGCTGGTCAGCAAAACACAATCACCTACACAAGAAGATTTTAATCTTAGTCCTGAAAAGTTTCTTTAAAGGATGAACTTTCAGCACATTTTCTCTTCTGGCTTCCATTCAACTAAAAAAAGTAGCTTTTTCTCAGGACTGTTGTCTTGCAAATACACCCTGATGGTTGGGAGGCAAATCCTGCCCTGCAGCATTTCCCCACCGCCAACCCATTTTAATGTCCTAATGATTCCTTCTGTTGCCATCCTGAATGCTAATAAGAAGATAACGCTTCCTGCCACGATAGCAATTTCCAGAGGCCTTCCTGCTGCGCTCAATTCAACTGTTGAGAAGCTTTTAACCAGATGCTTGATGATATCAGGCACTCTGAGAAAACTGAGTTCTACCCACATAAGCTTAATGAACCAGAGGCATTCACAGAGCTAGAAATGCATTAAGTTTATGTCTGCGTTTAAGGCGTTTAGCTGGTACCATTATCCAGAGAGGCTCATAATGAGTGCAGCAACACAATGAGATCATTAATATTACAAGCAGCTAACAGCATGGGTCAGACCCACAGCACCGAGGCAACAGAAGCAGCAAATATTTGTCATTTGAGCAGACGGATTCACATGAAAATACGTAATGAATTTCATCAGCTTGGGCTCTTTTTCCACAGTAGTTTATATTATAGTGCCATGAGGTGTTAGCAGCTGTGGCTCCGACTCTAGTTTTAGATCCCTTCTGAGAAATCGTACTCAGACTCCTAACTCAGTGAAATGTGAACCACTGACAGTTTATATAATGGACAGTGTCTTAAACCTGCAGTCTATGTAACAGCCAGCAGGGGGCAGCTCCATCACCATTCAGTCTTATGGAGAAATGATTCGACTTCTCAGTTGATGTATGAGCTCAGTAAACAGTTTCCTGATGAGTTTCTGGTCTCAGTCTCTAGTTTCAGTCTTCTTCCATACCGCATGATGTTTATTTAGTAACTGATGGTCCCATTTAGAGTCAAACAGACCATAAAGCAGGGGATGCTTTAGGG
>JAGRRF010011243.1:1750108-1776578 GCA_019097615.1 Morone chrysops
TTGTGGGAGTGTGTGAGTGTGTGTGAGTGTGTGAGTGTGTGTGAGTGTGTGTGTAAGTGTGTGTGTGTGAGTGTGTGTGAGTGTGTGTGTAAGTGTGTGTGTGTGAGTGTGTGTGAGTGTGTGAGTGTGTAAGTGTGAGTGTGTGTGAGTGTGTGAGTGTGTGTGAGTGTGTGTGTAAGTGTGTGTGTGTAAGTGTGTGTAAGTGTGTAAGTGTGTGTGAGTGTGTGTGTGTGTGTGTTTACAGAATGGTCTCAGCACACGAGGCACCGAAGTGAGCGTGCAGTTTTCGGGGAAAGTCTCTGTGGGCCGCGGGGGGAGGCGGGTCACCGGGGGGGTAAAGGCGGTGGTGCCGTTGGGAGCAGAAGCCGGACTCCTCGTAGTCCGACTCCACCTGGATGCTGACCCGGGGCACGGTGGGCTGGTGGCGCGGAGGCAGGGGCGATGGAGGAGGGTCCCCGGGGCCGAGGCTCGTCTCTGAGTGGGCAGGTGAGGGGGGGCAGGAGATCTTCAGGTGCAGGGTGATGCTGGGGAACAGTGGACGGAACCGGCCTGGTTACACTTTTACACACACACACACAAGCTCAGACACACACTCAGACGTGGACACTGTGTGTGTGTGTGTGTGTGTTACAGGTGCTTTACAGCCTCATGATGGGGAGTTTGGTTGGGACTGTCAGATTCCTGCAGAGGGCGCTGTTCTTCAAACACTGCAGCAACTAAAGCTGGAGGCCTTCCTCATCTCCCAGTCCTCCACTCCTCTCCTCCCATCTTAGTCCCTCCCACCAGAGAGGAGAGACTCAGAGGAGAGATTAAACTATTATATATGTACTAATTCAGTTGACAGTGTGGCGTAGAATGAGTGACAAGAATGCACGGCTCGCTACAGCCTCTGTAGTAAGTGAGAGACCGTTTCAATAATTATTTCTCACTAAAATTCGCACTAAAATAAGTGCTGCTGGATTAAATATAATTACATATAAACACACTGTCTATAATGTGTGTCGGTATTTGAGGACTTTTTTTGACCGTCTTTTATGCGTCACGGTGCCAAAAACACTGAAAAGACTTCAGCAAAGGAGACACCTGTGTGTCCTCTCTCCTCTCTCTTACACTGAGACTGATTTCACAGGCAGGAGGACGGAGGAGCGAGGAGACGAAGAGATGAGGAGGCACAAATTAGAGAAATGAGAAAGGCCGTTTGTCACACAGACAGGAAGTGAAAGCAACAGGAATCAAAAGGATTTATGGGAAATATGATTTCAGATTTGCTTCATATCCCCTCACATGTTCTTTGTTTCCCGCTCCGGTGTCCGAATGTATCTGAGCTGCAACCATCAGTCGAGTAATCGATCAACACACAAAAACTGTGATAACGTATCGATCATTCAAATCATTTAATCAAAGAAATCATCAACATTTTAACTGGTTCCAGCTTCGCAAACGTGAAGATTTTCTTTTTTAAGTCGTCTTGAATGATAATGAACTAAATATTGTTTGTGTTTGATCAAACTAGTAAACGTCTGAAGAACATCATGAATGCAATTTAAGAATTTAAGAAAAATGCTTCTTTATACAACTAATGTTAATTTCATTAGACCTGTCAAAATCACACTGAAGCTTTCATTCTATTTCTGAACAGTTTAATCTGTGTAAAAAACCCAGTAAAAACTACTTAATCAGGAATATTTCTGTAACTTAAAAAACTAGGTTAACTTAACTAGGTCACTTAAAATCAGTTTCAACAATTTATTTGAGTTAAAATAACTAATCGGATCAGTGTTGTATTTAAAGCTGTCCACTTCATGTTAATACCTGTGTAATAGCTGTGAACCGGCTCTATGTGAAGCCACAGATTGTCTTTTTTGGCAGTTTTGTTCATCTTTATTCTCTTTGTGTCTGTGTTTGTGTCCGTGTTGATCCGTGAGTCTGGTGTGCTGTAGTGTTGGTTTATTTTGGTCTGAGATGCTGGTGCTCTCGTGCAGTGAATGTTGTATATATAACCTTTAATAAAGTAATGATAACTACCAATTAATCGTACTTATAGCTTATTTTGAGCTCGGCAGCGTAATCTGCAGCCAGCTGTAAGCAGGTAAACGGGGTCAGACTTTACGCTGCGGCCGTGCAGGAAGACGACTGGAAAAGGATGTAATGCAATAGGAGAGGTGTAAAAATGCAACGTGGTGCTGGAGTGCTCTCTGTTTTACTGAATCAGTGAGTGTTTCTCACACTTACGTCAAGGAGGGGAAAAGAAACAACCAAAATCTTAACATGATGAATCCCATTGTACAGACAGCTTATTGGATAAAGTTATAGCCAAAGTCACATCATCAGCACCTGTAATAGCAATGATGTATCTTTAAGAAACATAAAGGAGATTAAAGGGGAACATTGGTGTAATTTAATTTATCAGTTGTATTTATTTTGCCTCACATCCATCCACCAATGTTTGTTAAACATAACAAGAATCTGCATTAAATTCCAGCAGTTATTAAAGTGCACACTGACAGCAGCCTGTGTGTACTTTACTGAGTTTGAGTCATTTTGGGCTTTAATTGGGATTTTAAAAATATATAAAATAACACTATTTGTATCCTTTAATCATGATAAACAACTCAGTTTATCAGAACTCCCTGAAAACAAATAACCACCGTTCTTTAAAGACAAAAACTCATAAAAAATATTTACAACAGAATAAAGCTATAAAATAACTATCTTGTGAAGTTTGGTGTTAAAAATGCCAGATTTTATTAGACGAGACAACAGATCCAAACCTGAAACCTGCATCCAGGTTCACAGTAAGACCTGGACCTGGAAACTAACGTCTGATTTATGCTTTATTTATTTAAATACACAAACAGCAGGGGACTACAGGAAGTGGCGTTAAAGAACAGATGTAGAGCAGAGGTTTTCAAACTGTGAGACGCCCGCCCAGGGGGGAGTCAATGGGGTTGGGGGGAGGGGGAGTCAAAGATACTGCATCAGGTGAAAGGGAGGGGTGCATAAAACAAGCAGCTCATAGAGGTGAGTAAGGTACTTTAACTTAGAGTCTGATTAATTATTCACTCTAAAAAGTAATTCAGTGGACCGAACTGCTAATTCAGCGTAATTTTCAGGGTGCCAATTTGCAAAAACATAAACACAAACAGACAAAAAAACAAAACAGGGCTCGACTTGCAGAATCAGTGGCGACACTATACTTCCTGTTTGTGTTTTTTAAAGCATTATGGGAAATGTTAGAGCAGGGATGGGGGGGTCACAGTGTCAACTTTGAAAACCTCTGACCTAGAGTATGTACAGCTTAGCGAATATTAAAATGGCAGTTTCATGCACTGCATTGTACACAGTACTTCCTATGCAAGTGCACTGAATGATCTACATATTTATAACTACTGTACACGCCTGCAGTGTAAAAACAACCCACATAAAATGTCTAAACTTATCACCGCCGTGCGTATAAACAGTGATGCAGCCGCTGAGAACTGAGCAGAGCGTGTGTTTCTGTGTGGTAACTAGGTTGGGATTGGTTGTCTGAAGGTGATGGTGTTGTTGTCCCAGCCGGTGTGTGTGTCAGGTGAGTAAAGCAGATCGCTGTAGGGCACGTGCAGTTTCAGCACACAGTACCTGCGGTCTAACTCAGTTTGATCGGACGTGACTGTCGAGTACGGGTTCGTCTCCTGTAAGAAAACACACACACACACACACACACACACACACACACACAGACACACACAGAGACACACACGCAGAGAAAGAGAACATGTAGCACAAAACAAAACGAGCAAACAGGCATGTAAACACGGATCAACACAGACACAAACACAGACACAAAGAGAATAAAGATGAACAAAACTGTCAAAAAAGAGAATCTGTGGCTTCACATAGAGCCGGTTCACAGCTGGTATTAACATGAAGTGGACAGCTTTAAATACAACACTGATCCGATTAGTTATTTAGCTCAAATAAATTGTTGAAACTGATTGAAGATTTTAAGTGACCTAGTTAGGTTAACCTAGTTTTTTAAGTTACAGAAATATTCCTGATTAAGTAGTTTTTACTGGGTTTTTTGTTTTCACAGAACAAAATTAAGTCCGTGTTGCTTAAAATTGCTAAAGCTACTTGATCAGGAATGTTTAACTTTAAAAATTTGTTAAAAGTTAGTTATTTTTGATGTAAACAGTTTCAGCATGAAGTGTAAACCAGAGTGTCATAGCGACCCAGTTCACAGAGAGAGAGTAGCGAAAGAATACTTTAGAAATGAGAAAGAATCAGAGCAAATGACATGTTTTGGCTCTTTTAACTGCTGAGATCAGCAGCAGATGTTTGTGAACACACTGTCTGTTTCAGCTGATGAACTATAACCGTTTTGGGAGTTACTGAGTGAGGAGAACAGTAATAATGGACACTAGTTGACACAATTGTATGTATTGATGTAATTAAAGCTGTCCTCGTCTGATTGGATCAGCAAAGACGCAGGTTAATACCAGCTGGAAACCGACTCACACTGCAGTAACACCATCTTTAGAAGTTGCTCTGGACCACTGACCTTTCAGTTACGTTCATATTGGAGCTGTTAACCATCTTTAATACAGTGAACACACTGGCTATGTTCACAGGCACATCAAAAATGAGATTATTTGTAGTTTGTGTATTGAATCACTCACAGAATTGCTCACATTATTGTGCACATATAAAAGCAACTAATGTGAAATCCATGGTCACGAGCAACATCCACTCTATTAGAACATTATTATTATCATTATTATTATTATTATTATTATTATTATTATTATTATTATTATTATTATTATTATTATGCATCAAAGGCTTAAACAATGAGTCAAACAATGAGGAGGGAAGGGTTGGTGTACTCACACTCAGAGGTTTGGTTTTGGGTGGGGGGGTTAACAGGGACGGGGGCTGGCTCTAAGGCCTCCATTGCGATCTTCACTGGAGGGGGGGCGGAGCTGTTGGGCTGAGCGACAGAAACAGGAAGTTGTCGGCATGCAGGACAAACTGTGACTTTAAAGGATCAGACTTGATATATTCTGTATTTTTGTTACCCTCAAAAAATATGATCTTCTTCCTCTGTGACACACTGATGTTGTCCTGCTGCCACAAACACACACTAGAGCACCAAATGTGGATTAATCCGCCGCTACAAATATTCCCCAACACATTTCCTCCCGTTTGTTTGATAAACTCTACAGTTAGCAGCTGTTTTATTAAATAAATGACCCTTTTTTTTAACATGAAACTACATAGTTGTGACCCATAGTTAAGCTGTACATGTTTCAGTTGGAACAGCTGAGCTTGGAGCTGAGAGCTACAGACAGTCACAGACGCACTAAAAGCCAGAAGTCAAAACAGAAAAGTGAGTTCAACTTTACTTTACATAAACTGTGTGAACCTCACTGCTAACTGACAGTAAATACGCTTGAATGAAGTTAAGGTTCAAAGTAGATTTATGAAAGTTACAAAAGCAACTAAAGCTTTAGGGGAGTTAGGATGTTACACTGGTCTGTGAGGTTAAATCTGCGTTTTTGTCTATGGAGTCTGGTGTAGAATGATTGTGATGTTACAGCTGTTCTCACCACAGCTGAGTTCTCAACTTTCCAAATAGACCTTTTTCAAATTTTATTTTGATATGATATAGTAGGGTAAACATGTGTCACCAATGATAGTACTAATGAAGGCTCTGTTCCATTTAGTGTAGTAGAGCCAACATTCACTAGTATTACTGTTATCACTTGTGTTTACCCTACTGTTTCATGTCAAAATGGCTGCTGTGAAAAAAGGTCCAGGATATTTGGTCATTTATTTTGGTCATTTTAAACCAATTTCCAGGTGTTTCCTCGTCTGGAAAACTAGTCTCTAGATTTCCAGGTTTTTCAGGACACGTAGGAATCCTGTTGACAGTTCCCAAATACTTAGACTTTAGTTAAATACTTAGACATAGACTAGATAAATTAAAGGTTTATTTTGACCAAACCAGCGTTGGTTTGAAAGACTGTGGAAAGACTAACAAATACAAGTTTGTTTGTTTCTAAAATTACTGGTTTTATCAATGGAGTCTGGTGCTCTAGTGAAACATCTAGTGGCAGCAAATTTCATATATATATCCTTAAAGACAGTTAATTTTGTCGTTTTCTTTGAATTTGTTGACAAAACTATAGAATATCACAAGCCTCATCCTTCAGTGGAGCATCTTCAGTTCAGACATAATGGGCACAAAGATGCAAACAGAGTGAACACAGTGGGCGAGGTGGACGGATGTACTAAAAGGAGAATGGACAGACAAAAAGACTGTAGTAAGTGTGGTACAGTGCCTTTTCAGCAACACTGTGGGACAGAGAGGAGAAACACACAGTATTAGTCAGAGAAAACAAACCGAGGATCGACACACCCACAACAGATGGAGCGACACACATTTAAATGCACAGTAAACACTGAGAAACACTCGCCAACTCTGGAGATTACAGTAGTTGTGTGTTTGGCAGGCAGAAGCAGTATCTGTGTGTAATCTTGAGTTTAGTTTCATGTTTGCCCACAGTTTCCCCCTTACCTCCTCATCACTCTCTGGCTCCACAGCCTTCTTATCCTTCTTCTTCTTCTTGTCATCCTCTTTCTTTTTCTTGTCTTTGTCTGGCAGGATGTCGTCCAGCCAGGCCAAGTCGTGCTGCGAGAAGATCAGATCCAGCAGCTTCCGTACGACCATCAGACCCAGAATCTGCACACAGAGGAAAGACGATTAACCA
Source organism: Morone chrysops (assembly GCA_019097615.1). Taxonomy (NCBI): domain Eukaryota; kingdom Metazoa; phylum Chordata; class Actinopteri; family Moronidae; genus Morone; species Morone chrysops. The sequence continues at coordinate 1,756,864 of JAGRRF010011243.1, forward strand.
GCGGTGGAGGAAGTACTCACATCCTGTACGTAAAGGACCAGAGAGTAGGATTTAGCTGCATCTAGTGGTGAAGCCGCAGATTGCAACTATCCGAACACTGCTCGCGTCTGTATTTGATGACCTGGGAGTGAAAACAGGCTGTGAAGTGTGTTTCCATGAACGTATTTTAGAGTATTGCATTAGAAAAGATTGATGGAAATGCACTTAAAAGGGATTTAGTGACAAGTGGTGAAGTTGCAACCAACAGAATACCACTCGCCTTCTAAGCGTGTTGTGTGTTCTTTTAAGCTGTTGTACATGTATAGAGCAGTTTCTTAACAAGTGAGACGAGATAAAAACATTTGCTCTGCAGCCATTTTGTCACCAGCTTGTTGACACTTGGAGATGTTCAGGTATTTGCAAGATCTCCGACTGAATCACAACCAGGAGATTATTTTCTGGCTCATAATTACGGTCTGACAGCAATCTGGCATTAGTGTCAAATTTGATCACTGTTCACTTGAGGGGATATTAGGGCTTAAAATGTTAGCATGGTCGGCTTAAAGTGTTTTGGGTATTATGTTAGTTCGATAACACAGTCACTGCCAGCCATCACTGCTGCAATTTCCTGTCCTCGTTTCTCCCCTTTGAAGGATATTTGGACTGTCTGGCTCTACAGTGGCAGGCGGGAGGTAAACCCAACATTAACGCTGAACCTCTTCAGCATCTTTAATTTGAAACTGTGATTCAACACAATCAGTACCTTCGTTAATACCACCAACGGGAAGACACTCACCATTACTGGGAAGATGATGGCGAGGAAGGTGGACTTCAGGATCCAGAGGACGGCCAAACACACGATCTGGACGAGGGTGAAAAGATGGACGCGTCTCAGCGGGACGTGACGCAGGAAGGAGAAGTCTGGCTGGTGTTTGGGTGGCATCAGATACAACTTGATCCGCTCCCAGAACTGAAACAGAAAGATACTGAACTTGATCTCATGTGCTCTCTGTTCTTTGCAAATGTCAAATGAATTATTTAGAGCTGAAACAATTAGACAAAACATTGTGTGTGAGAGAAAGTTAATCAGAAACTATATAGTAATTTTTAGGTAAGAAATGCCAATAATAACTGCAGTTTGACTGCAACGCAAATCAAGAATGTATGTTAGACTGTAATGCAATAAGTTATTTTAATCCCCCCAAAATTTAAATGGAGTGTAAGTCTTTATGTAGATTATGTATAGTTAGTAGATATTGGCTGATATATTGTTATCAGTTTTTTTCAAATTATAGCAATAATATAGGTATTGACTTCAAAAAACTGTTATCTAACTAATTATAAATACAGTAGATGCCTCTTATTTCCTGAGCTAATGTACATTTTTATATTCTATTCTCAGTATTTTGTTGATTAAAAAGATGACCATTGTTAACCATTGATAACTGTTGTTTTGTACCAGTAAATGACATTTTTAGGGGCCCATTGAGAAACTCTCCCCGTAAGTACCTGGATGCCACTCAGTGAGGCCACTCCCATGTAGAGGAAGACTCCGTACAGCACCGGCATGGGGATATACTGAATTAAACAGAACAGCAGTTAAAATACAACATTACAGGAGAAGTGTGAAGTAAATAAAAAAAGAAACATAATCTTCCTTCTTTATGCATCTGCTAACGTACCTGGAGAATCGGAGCGAGGAAAATTGAGAGCCCGGTAAGAACGAACACCAGGATACCCGTCAACCTCTGCTCCCTGCAAATGATGAATCATGAAGCATTAAATGCATACAGCAATGAAAGATTCACACACGCAGCGTCAGGGTGGTCTTACCTGACTCCGAGGAACTGTGGCTGCTCTCCAGGAGCACTGGACTCACTCTCCATCTTCAGAGAGTCGATGTGTGCGATGGAGATGACAGTGGCTGCTACGTACCAGGGCAGACCCATGAAGGAGCACACAGCCATCAGCACACCCACCCAGAACAGGTCCAAGTGGTAGCCGCAACCCTTCTGCAAATTGGGAACAGGAAGTGACAAATCACTTAAGTCCAACTGTGATTGTGAGGCTGAACAATTGTAAAACATCGGATTGGACCAATATAGATATTTAAAGTTTAGGTGAAACAGGAATACAAGAGAAAACCAGACAATATTCTCTCCATAAAATATGATCCAGTTTCACCCAAATCACTGATAAAGTTGTGTGTTTGTACAGTAATCAGTGAGCTCCACCCCCCAAAACTATGGTGGCCATGCATCATCTAGATCCAGTGTTTGGTTTGTCCGTTCTGGGCTACTGTAGAAACATGGCGGTTTAACATGGCGGACTCCACCAGAAGAGGATCCGTTCCCTCTGTAGATAAAAACGTCTCATTCTAAGGTAACAAACACAATCATTCTTACTCTCAGCTGATTATACACTAATGAAAACATACCTATAAATATTATATTTCTGACAATAGATCCTTCTCAATGTTACACACTGGACCTTTAAATAAACTCACTTATTAAGATATTACATTAGTTATATGCTTAACTTTAGACATATAATATTCATACATTTATATTTACTGATAACAGCTCGTCGAATTTAAATTGTGTTTCATGTAAAATAAAATAATTATTTGCGTTCATGCCTTTAGGTTTGTGTATTTTTGAGCTCTGTATCGTCTCCCCTGTGTGTTTCAGACCTTCAGTTTGTTTTCTTTGCGGTTGACGATGACGGCGCTGATCTGTTGGTCCATGAAGATGAGGATGGTGACCAGGAGAGCGGGAACGAAGCTGGCCACATACCACCACCAGGGGTTCTTACCAAACGGCATCACCAACCAGCCACGGTCAGAACGCGTGGGCTGATCACACACACACACACACACACAATAATTAAACATCAATATATGTTACAGGTGAACAGATGAGAACGTGAAACATCTACATTGATAACAGTGACGCTTTCTAGCATGCAGTGGTGGAAAAGGCAGTAAAGTCATTATTATTTGTTATTACTATTTTATATACACACCATATACATACCTTTATATAATACAGAATATATATGAATACATATTATATAATATTGTTATAATATAAATTGAAATTGGTGGTGTGGAAGAAAAATCTGGATCTTATCCTGATATTGTCTTTCCTGTTTCCTGATTAATTCTCTACCTAATAATGATGTAATGAGACAAACTGTTTTACATTGATTAAAAACCTTTTGTTCCTTTGTGAGGACAGCACAGCTGTGATTTGGGCAAACTATATAAATTGTCTTCAGGATCGAGATCAGAGAAGCTTCAGTAAAGACTCTTCAATCTGGAACCTGAGGGAAGTTTTCTTTAAGCTGAAAACTGTTGTGAACCACTGGTTTAATCTTTAACAATACATTGTATTTAACAAATGTTCAACAATTGAATGTTAAATTTTAATCTGAAAAATAACTCACTAAAGCGTAGAAGTATAAAGTAGCAGACAAAAAAGAAGAAGCTTAAACTTTTTAATGTACTGACCCTTTTCTACCATTGAATAAATTCTCACCAATATTCATATTATATTCAATGTATAACAATAACAGTCGAGAACAACTGATAAACTGTACAATACACCCAAACAGTGAACACAATAACTGCAGGAAGTTTGTGTAAAATTAGGGATTTTGATGAATTGATCAGAGAGGAGTTTTCCAGATAGTTCTAGGTATTTGTTCATACAATTCTGTCCATTTTTGGTCCGAAAATAACATTTTTATTTAGTTGTCTTCACAGAAATCAACAAAATGCTGAGATATAGGTCTACTTGGTATATACGGTTCTTACACCTGGTAAAATCAATAAGGCCTTGCGACCCCCAGTGGAGCTTTGGAGACCCCTGACCCCCAGGTTGGGAAACCACTGTTTTAATGCCCGAATAGAAGGAACTGGTGTGATTACATTTCACTGTGACTCATTACATGTGACCAATATACTACATTGATTCACTGTTCTCATCAATATCATTCCACCAGTGCTAGCATGCACGCAGAAACACACACACATACATCAAACACATCTTTTACACAGAAATCAAATACCTTGAACTCAGTTGGAACGATTAGTTTGGGTGTGTCTAACCCCATCAACATATCCAGGCCCACAAAGCACATGATTGACATGAAGATGGAAAAATCACTGATTAGCTTCCTCAGCTACACACACATACACACACACACACAGGGAGACAGAGGGAGGATACATATAGAGGTGAGGAGGAGGCAACATATGTAAAAGTACAAGAAAAAGGTGCCAACATGAGGAAATGAAGACAGGAAAAAGAAGAAAGAATAATTACATTGATGAATCATTGATTAATAAATATATACACTACATCCTCTACAGGAAAGAAAAGCATCCAAGCGGTGACGTAAAGAAGTTGAGGAGAAGATGAAGCTGGTATTTGAGAGCGGACCTTGATCTCAGTGGGAACGTGCAGTTTGGGGGTGTCCAGCTCCAGCAGGCCATCCAGTCCACAGAAGACCAGGATAGAAATGATGATGGCGAAATCACTGACGAGGGAACGGAGCTGGAGCACATTCAGGGAGAGCAGAGGAGAAGAGAGCATGGGGGAGGACACTCTGGGATAGATATTGAGGTTTACAGGTGGTTTGGGTAAGGAGGAGGTAAGAGATGACTGCTAATGACAGTCTGTTTATTTGAACAAAAACTGGTGCAGATATAAAGGATGAAGCTGGTGTTCAATGTTATTTTTATCGTCAACAAATCCCATGAAAGAAACTTCAGAAAAAGTGTCAACATTGTGGGATTGTGAGGTTGAGTACTTTGTATTTAGTGCTAACACTCATTATAGATGCTAAAGCACGTTAGCTACGAGGTTGCTATCAGCATGTTAGCGTTGTCATTCCGAAACCCCTAAAAATGTCCATTTATCCAATAACCATGTTATTCCGGAAACAAATTCCCATTGCTCCCAAGGCCCGTTGTTCCAAACAAACTCTGGTATCACCAACTTTAAGTACGTAACTTTGAAAGTACTTATTTTAACCCAAACCACTGACCTTTTCCTAAACCTAACCAAGTAGTTTTGGTGCCTGAACCGAACCAAACTGCGGCCGTTTCACAACCACAGGTTTGTGACCATGAAAAACTCTGGGGACAGCGTATAACCTGTGAAAAAATGGGCCTTTGGAGCACCGAGGTTTCAGTGTAATTTGAACATTGTCAGAATATTTGGGGTTTTGGAGTAATCGGCCGTCCAGGAGTGTGTATCGAGTTCTATTTAGAAACACATATTTCCTTCCTCCAATTATTACATCAGTGGCTCTAATGGCCTCAGAAGCCAAAAGGAGTTTACACCATGAAAAAAAACCTCTCACAAGCCTCATCCTCTATACTGGATTGCTTTCATGCTTTGATAAATATCTCCCATACTCTAAGAAGCTAGCACTTCACATGCAGGTTGACTGTTTACAGGTAGAACAGCATCAGCCACTGTGGGGAAACAATACAAGCCTCCGGATCATCCCTGCTGTCTTACCTTTGTCGGAAAGTAGCGGCTGAATTTGAACTTCTTGAGGGAAACAGTCATGGAGTAGGTGCCAAAGAAGAGGATGAAGGACATGAGGGCCAGGTCAGGAACATACTTACAGGAGCTCCCCACCAGCGCACCGCCATACTTCACACACTCTTTCTTACTCAGCTGACTCCAGTCCAGGTCTGTCAAGTTAAACTACAGAGACAGGACAAGGGAGGATGAGGGGCAACAGGGTGGGATCGTGGGTTGAAGATGGAGGGGTGGGAAAGGGCAGAGAAGGGGAAACCAAAGGAATGGGAGAAGCAGCAGACACGAAAGAGAGAAAAAACAAGCGATAACACAAGAAAAGAGAATACAGAGCCACGGTGCTCTGTAACCGTTCGCCCTAGAAAATCAATGCTGGAAATTGCTGATTTTCCGCAGAGGATTACTCCAGAAAGAGAGAGCATGACGCCATCGTTTCATTGAGAGCCAGAAAATATAAATAGAATAGAAGTGGGATGGAAATTTGTCTTCGGTTCACCAAAACAACTTCATAAAAAACAATAAAACAAGCACATTAAAGATCAAATTACACATTGTCAGTGAAAAACTTAAATTAATAGGCCCAGGCTTTTTATTTGCTTCAAACACTGAACTCAACCTGCCTTTATTCCGCGAACAAACGGAGGTGCTTAAGTGTAATTTTCACAAGGATACAGAAAAGATTAAAGTGATGTTTCCGGTCTTTCTGTCACTTACCAGCAGAGTCATGTTATCATCTGCGAGTGGAGCTGAAACATTCAAGCCCAGCGCAGATGCTAAAGAGAGAAAACACAAACAGGGAAAGAGAGGAAACGGAATGAATGATAGGTAATATTACAGGTAAAAACACAGTTTTTGATATGAATAAACTAGGATTAACTAGAATATCTAATTCCTATTGATGTGAAGGGAGTGTTTTGAAGAACGAGCCACTATATGGCCATGCATTGATGAACTCTGATAAGGACAAAGAGAAAATGTGACTCTGGTAAAGCTGTTCCACATTGGATTCCAGTGATCAACCCAAATTCTTAATAGCACTGATTTTGTCCTCTGTGAAGGAACCTTAAAGGCCCTGAAAACATATTTTCTCAATCAGCTTCTTACTATTAGGGGTGGGGTCCGCCATAACCACACAATATTCTAGCCAACTTTCACATAGTGGATGTTTTCTAGGCATATATAGGTTGTTGGTAGAGGATACTCTCACTTAAATGTTCAGACATGCTCTAGCAGGGTCTACAGGTGCATACTCACTTTTTCAGAAAGCATCCAAAAATGAGGCAGAAACAGACAGAATACACAAATCATCACAGAGTAAACATGTGCATTTAATTACACTGAAGTGTCATTATTAACACAAAGAATGAATGAAGACCTAGTGTTGTCTTGCTAATATTTTATTCTAATAATTTCCTAATTATAGATTACATCACGTCATTAAAATAATTTAAAAAAAAACCACGTCCTGACTCAAACTCTGTATTTAATGCACAGATACGACATTTATTGATATCCATGTTTTCATCTCAAATAAAAAGCATATTTACTAAAATGTTGAAGCTTTTTTATAGTAAAAAATGTAAAGAAAAATGTAGCTCCATCTCTAATATTTCATTTATTTACTTTATTTTATTTATTTACAAACAATTTTGGTGAGGAATAATTATTATCCCACTAATATGATGCTCTTAAATATGGTCATATTTTGCTTAAAGGACTCAGGACAAGAAAAAAAGAGGACTCACCCTGGTCTGGCGCGATGCATTCACACTTATAGGCAGTGATGTAGTCGGGCTTGAAGCCACGGTTGATTGGGTAATACTTCCATGCTCCTACCTGTGAAAAACAAACCAGTTGTATCCTGTGTTAAGTGTTGTTGCTGTAGATCTGAACATTAGGTGTTCAACCAACCACGCGGCAACCTTGGTGGCTGCAAACGAAGCACAGAAGTAACCTAAACTACCGTTCCTCTAACGACCACTAGAAGCTGGATCAAGCAGTGAGTCAATCTCCATAAGGCCCCATATTAAACTGTCCAACTTTACAGCAGAAATAAACATGTTTACAGCCTTTTGGTCTCTGTAGATAATTTCCCCCTTAATGACAACTGTACATGGGTGAATATTTACATAACTCACCTGTTTAAATTATATTAAGGCTTAAAGTTAAGCATAATTAAGTGTGTGGCAGCTTTGAGTCTGATGTGGCTGTTTGCAGTAACCATGCTTCATTCAGCCTCAGCTCCACCCACACTTATTAGCTAATTTTTGTATTACCCGGCAGCTCAAGCTTGGAGTCAAGACTTCCAAGAGGGCAACGGCCAGAAAACCCCTGTGGGAGACGTCACAAACACTATGACTGTTTTTTAAATATACAGTCTATGATGACAACATGTCACCTACCATCTTCTTAATGGCATCAGAGATGAATATAAAGGAGATGAGGCTGGAGAAACCCTCCTCTGTGAAGCGGGTCATGTACTTGATAATGTAGCTGGCGTCCGTGACGACAAGCAAGAAACACTGCAGACACGAGTGAAGGCCGATCCACAGACGCAGCTCCATGTAGTCTATATCATTGTTCCTGTGAAGAGAGAAAGTGCTGACATCGCCTCTCATCTGGTTTGTCTGCACTGTACACATCTGCGTGCTTTTACTCACTTGCTGAATTCGTAAAGCAGTTTCTCGAAGATGAGAATGGGTCCAGTTGAGCTGAGGATGATGAGAGGCTGCCCACCAAACACACAGAAGACAGTCCCTGCTAAAGCGGTGCCAAGGAAACTTTCCATCACTCCCTTGGAGAAGAGAGGGGACATACAGAGACAGAACACATATAGTCAGATATGGTTGTAGCTGGATGGTTTCTGGATTGGTTCGTTATGTTGCAGCCTTTATGAAGACCTGGTAATTGTCTGTAGCATCCCCTAGCAGTCCTCCAAAGGTGATGGCATTGGTGATGCAGCCCAGGTAGATGAAGAGAACAGCAGAGATAGACTGGATATGGAAGCCGTCGTAGATATCACTACAATACCACGGGATCTTCCTTTTGATGTCCAGCCACATTCCTCCTCCGAACCTTTGGAAACAAGGTTGAATACATAGTTAGGACGACAGAACCAGGATGTAACTGGATCCTGTGTGATATGATACAGTCCTCTCGTACCTCCCAGTGAATTTCAGCTCCTCTCCAAGCTCATGTGGAGCTGGAAGCTCTTCGTCTTCTCCTCCAGCTGCACCGCCGGCCGAGCCGTTCATTTGACCCAGCTCATTCAGGTTCAGCACGGACTTCCTGCGGGGAACGTGAGAACAGATGAAGGCATCAGGGACAGAAGACCATTCACTCACTAATCCTACCACCTGTGCACACTTATGTAAGTGTGTCTAACCCCTCTCTCCTGTTTGACTCAGTTCTCACAATGCTCCCCAAACCCAGTTCTTCTCAGAATATTTTCATAGAATATTAGAATTTTAGAATATTAGAATATTTCTCTAACTTGGTTCGACCCGAGTTAAGATAATAGGAAAATGGGCAACTGTTGTTATTTTGGAATGTTCAAATGTCTTTTTTAATAAAAAGAATGCATGTTGAATACATTTGATGTGATTTATTGTTTTGTTTTTGTTTGTTTGTTAGTATGGAACTAGTATTGAGAATTGTGGAAGTTCACTGGTATTGTCTACTAAATCTATACATATTGTAACATCCCTAGTAGAATTGGAATTCAGAGGCCAAATGAATGATTTTGTTGCTCTGTAAATGCTGGATGTGTAAATAAATATCAACTTAAAAGGTGATAATATGTCGATGATGTGTTTACAGCTTGTTTTTGCTTCCCCCAAGTGGCCAAAAAAGGATGATTAAGTGTGGTTAAATGTACATGCCTCATATCTGCCGATGGAACCTTCTTTGGAGGTTCGATGCGTATTTTCGGGTCCCATTCCCCTGGAGGAAGGACAATGACCTCATCCAGAAACTCATCCACACCCGCAATCAGGTCGTCACGGTCTCTGGCTTTGTAGGCGACATCACTGAACAGCTGACAGGAAGTAAAGAAACAAAATCAATGTGACAAATGCAATGTGTGTATGAGAGTAATCTATTAGAGCGGGACAGCGGCAGTCACATACTTCATCCACCATGAGCGTCGCGATAGCTCTGCCAATCTCATTGTAGGACTTGGTTTTGCCGTGAGGGCCGAGCAAGATGAAGAGAAACCTATCAGAGCAGAAGGTCATGAGGTGGATAAACGCACAGACACACAGAGAGAGATAAACAGGGAGACATAAGAGACACCCACCTCGTCGGCACAGGGACCTCGGTGAGGCCTCCGAGAGTCGTGGCCTGAGCCAGACGCACAAAAGAGACGAAGGGTTTATCCAGAAAATCCACCTCGCCAATCAGGACGTTGGATGCTTCGGCATCTCGAGGAATCTTCTTCATGAACTTATTCTTCAGCTGGCAGAGGAAAGAGGCAGCAGGAGGGAGAGTGTGAGGAGAAATCACATATTTGAGGCATGTTGCACTGCAGATAACCTTTCCCAGCTGCTTAAGTCCTACATGATCAGCTGGTATTTACTGCGTGTTGGAGACTAATCAGATCCTGTGAGCTGGTGCGTAGTTTCAGCAGTTGACTCAAAACAACATATATGGTCGGATTTTTTCACAACTACTCAACAACAAAAGCCACAACCAGAGTGAGATCTGCTTTTAAACCTGGGCAGATGTGCTGTCAGTTACACATCAGGACTTCCTCGGTCAATCCTTTGTTCCACCACTTCCACACCGAAATGTCTTGACTAATATTGGATAAATCGACACAAAATTTGCCACAAACATTTGAGTTCCCCAGAGGATGAATTCTAATACTTTGGTTGTTCTCTAAATGTTCATCTAGAGCTACCAGAATAAAACATTTTCACATATCCAGTAAAATATGTCAACATCTACTGGATGGATTGACACAAAATCCTAATATGATGATCAAAAAACAAACTTCTGACTTCAGCTTTTATCCGCCTTACAGTTCAGTTTCCTTTACAACTAGTATCACAGCCTCAGAGAGCTGTTAGCTCTGTTACAGTGTATGCAGATATAAATCTGATTGAAATCCTGGAGTTACATACAGTATAAAAATCACACAACACCGTGATGCAGCCCCTTTGGTGCACCCCTCCTACTCCTCCTCCTGCTAACTGAGGAAGCACGTGGCAGTGGAGTGGTGGGTGCTTAAATCAAAATCTCTTCATAATCTGTTAATGCTGCTTTCGGAGTCAATTCACCAACTGGTCCTCTTTCACTCTCTCCTAACTTCTTGGTCCCAAGCAGCATAAACAAGACATGTAAAATCTCACACGCTCGCAACTAATTTAAGAATGATCTACTCACTCACTCGCTCTGAGTGTTAGTGTCCATCTGCAGCTATTGTGCAGCGAGTTTAGCAGTTTCATGCTCCTCCGGTAGACTACATGTTATGAAGTCATGTTTTTTTACTGCATGAGTGTGCATATTGGTCGGATCAAAGAAAGCTGGAGATGCCATGCCAGCTTCTGTGAACAAATAATTAAACCACACTCAAGGGGTCACATGCATGAGTTCTCGCTCGCTTTGAAGTTCTTGTCAAGATATTTACCCGAATAACCAAACCACACACACACACACACACACACCAAATTACTGCAGCTGGTTAACAGAGACTGAATGTGTTATGTTCTTCATTGTCGCACTTTTTTGGGGGGGAGAGCAATTAAAGCTCAGAGGAAGAAGCTTAAAAATCTGCACTCAATCATAAGTACAAACACACATGCAGGTACACGCACAAACACAATTGAACAAATTCCCACCTCAGCTACCAGGCTGCGTGGATTAGAGGGATTAAGCAGTTGTGACGACTCTGTATACCTTCTCATAAAACAAGGCTCAATTTTTCATAAAACACAAACACAGCAACCTGCCATCTTCTAACTGTGTGCTGGGCTGAAATAATGCATCGCTGTTTCCCCGCAGGTAACAGGAGATTAGCTGATTACAAATCAATAACAGCTCGGAGAGTGATTGTGTGCATGTGCAGATATTAAAGGGGCATTCCACCAGTTTCACACACAATGTTCATAACTTCTCAAGTCTGAGGAAATAACCCTGATAATGTCATAGACATGTCATTAACTTGGGTTTGGAAACTACACATTTTTAGGAAGGAAAACGAGCTATAAAGTTTCAATTGTCTGAGCCAATGGGATTGAGTTCTGTATGGAGTAAACTTTTACTTTTTGTTTCTCAGCAATTTTTAAGTGAGAAATAAACTCTACTAAACTAAAAACGAACAAACTTTAGTGTAAGTTTAATGACAATGTACAAATACTACTGGCCCTGCATTTCAGGGTGTTACTTCGGGAGCAGCCTGGGGTTCAGTGTCTTGTGTCAGTGACATGTGAACAGCAGGAGCTGGGGATCGAACCAGCAACTCTGTGATTAATGGATGAGACTGACAGTTTCTCTCCATTTAATGTGTGAAGCACTTTGTGTTCAAATGAAACTATATATTTGTGAGGTGTTTTTAAAGAGGTACCTCTTCAAAAGGAACAAATGGGATTATCAGTATAGTATATAAATACAGACTAGTTCATGCCAAACCCACAAAGCACCCACATTCACACACAAACTGAATAATATTGAACATAACAGTTACCTGGTCTGTGCTCGGTGTGTCTGAAATATCATTCATGCTCCGGCTCTGGGAGGGATCTGTTAATAAACCACACACATTTATTTAATATTTGTAAAACACTGAAAGAAACACAATTCAGTGTTTGTGCTGTGTCTCAGTGGGACTTTATTTGGTAATAATAGCTGAGTAAAGATGAAAATTGCTGCCAAATAACGGGTTATAGGAGCAACAGAGTGGCATTCAAGTACGTCCACACTGTGTGCTGGAACTTTAGGTTCTGTGGGGATTATTTTTTTTAATGACTAATTTCCCTTTTTTCTCCTCAAAGCAGATTTGGGAAAAGAATAAATTGGACAAAGAGAGAACAAGAACATGCAGAGCCCGCCCCTCCAAAAAAAAATCTGTTCATAATCCTCTTCACCCAGATAGATTCACAAGAGAAATTAGCCAAAGGTGCACACAATAGGACCAAAACCTGTACCGCACACACTGTATGTCCGACACGCTGTGTTCATGGTGAGTATTTATGCACACAAAGCCATCTCGAGTGTGAGCGGGGAGTTAGCTGGGGTTAGTGTTGATTAAAAACATGAAGCAGAGAAGTTAAAGGGTTAGTTTGGATCTTTTGAAGTGGGATTGCATGAAATAGATCTGAGGGTTTTCTCTGATGTAGCTTTTTAATGGTGAAATGTTCAATAATTTGACCTCTTGGTGCTAAAAGAACAATTTAAATGAAACCATGTGAGACGTTTAGAGGGGAAATGTCTCTTCAGTGAGCTGATAACATCATCTAAAATGTGATAATGATCCTCAACAGGTCATAAACCAAAGAGATTATGAATGTGTTGTTTTTTATAAACTCATTATATGTTTCGCTCATGTGAAATCTTAATCTGAAAAGTAACCAAAAACTAAATCTGTATAGCAGTGGCATAAAAGGGAAATACAGTACTTGAGTAAAGGTAGGTGTAGCAGTGAACTGTTGGTGCATGAATATGTGTGTGTGTGTGTGTGTGTGTGTTTAGACTCACGCAGGCGGCCAAGGCTGCTTGCCTGCCGAGAGCGTAGGTCTTCTGTGGAGCAGTGGATCCCGGAAGCTGTGCTAGTACTACGGTTCAGATTAGCCTGAGGACTACGGTCTGAGGGCAGCAGCGGCAGAAGATGTGAAAGAGGTGGTTTTGTGAGGAAAAGGTGAGACAACATGGCAGAAAACAAAGGAAGCAATTAGGATGTAATCAGAAGGTTAGATTAGGTGATTGCTGATTGGTTGATGAAAATGCGTAGAAGACGGCGCACAGACTCACTGGAAGCAGCGTTGGAGGACTTTCCGATGTCTGCCAGCGAGCGGTGGATGGGTTTCTTGGTCTGGTGACGGTGCTTCCGCAGCAACACAAAGCTGATCTTCTCCTTTAGATCCGGAGCAATTAGACCATCTGCTATCTGCCGATCCACAATGTCGTCTGGAGCAGAAATTTACGGCCCAGTTGAATTTACATGAATAATAACGACGATGAACAGAATCAACTTAAATATAAGTGACACTTTTGCTTGATTTATTTTTTAAAACAAAGTTGCATGTAGAGATTTGTTGATTTCTGTTTTGAAATCTGTTCTCTGGTGAGTTCAAGGACATTCAGGTTTGAAGTATTTTGGAATATACTGACACTCCTGGGTGTGTTTATAATTTATAATAAAATTAATAAAATCTGTATTCCACAGCTGAAAAGACATGAAATAAATTGCAGACAGTCCAAAACGTTCTCATAAAGAATAACTGATAAATAATATATAATAATATAATAATATAATAAATAATATGTTATATTTTCAAATGAATACCAATTTCCCATATACTAACTACAACAGCAGGGTTCTATGACAGCTTGTCTGCAGTATCTGCTGTATGTATTTAAAATTGGGGCACAGCTTTGTTGCTTGTGTTCAGCGTTCAACGTTCATCACTGCAGAGCTTTCACACAGTTACTATCAATTCTCCAATTTTGGTGCCTCCTTTAAAGAAAGTTTGTACGCTCAGATTTTAAGTGTCTGCAAGTTCTCGAAACTATGTAGTTTAGTTCTGATGTAGAGGAACATCAGTGGAGCCAGTCTGCTGGACTCACCCACGATCTGTGGCAGTGAGTAGCCCTCCAGGTCGAGCAGGATGCTTCCCGTCTGCAGGCAGGTCCGGAGCTCAAACAGGCTGTGGAGGGTCAGCGTGGACACATGAGGCTTGCTCCATCTTTCTCCTCCTTCCTCCACCTTCTCCTCAAACTTCACCCACCTACAGAGGCAGGGGGAAAGGAAATGGTTTGGCTTTTAAATTCAGTCAGTGAAGTGATATGTTTTACTTTAGCAATACATTATGAATACTAACGAATACTACACTGCAAAAACTGCCTTTTTATAAACAGAAGAATTCTTATTCTTTATCATTTTTTATTAAAACAATGAAAAACAAAACAGCTGCTTCATTTCCAACACTGGGACCAGATGACTTTCTCTTACACTGAGAAGTTGTGTGAGTGCTCTTACTCTGAAAATCAGGACAATAATCTGGTTCCTCTGCTGGGGTATTATACAACCATTGTTGTTACTGGTTAAATCTACCTCAATATTAGCTGTAATATCTTATATTAGAGATATATTCTCTTAAAACGTGATCACAGGCATTTGAGACCCCTTTAGGACACTTCTCATGTACTGAAAGTAAGCACTCTATACTTATCCAGTGCACTAAAATTATACTTCTGGATACCATATACATCTTCTGGCTTTGGAATTCAGTCAATAAAGTGGTTATTTGACAGTTTAGCCAACCAGCAGGGAGTTGCTATGTAATTTAAGCTTTAATCCAGCGGTGAGCCCCCCCCCCACTTAAAACAGCAAAAAAAGTATACAACAACCACCCCACAATTTTTACTAATGAATGACAGAGGAAGCAACTAATACAAAGTAGAATTTTAGTGAAATAGAGGTCAGACAGCATCAGCAAACCTTTCCCTGCACAAATCCAATGAATTCAACTTAGTTAGCATCCAGTTAGAACCACTGCTTTAGTCACATGCAGTGTTAAAGTCCTGTCACTGTAATGTCTCCACCCTCAACCTTTAAATCCTATCAAAAGTGACCCCAAATCCTAAACTAATGAAAGCTCTGACCCTCTGACGCCTGTATGTACCTCGCAGACTCTTTCCACTCTAATTCTCCCCCCTCGTGCTGCAGTGTGTCCATCTCGGTGAATATCGTGGGCGTCGGGGTGCTGTCCTCATCCAGTATGTGGCGCAGACGCTCCGCTGCAGGGGATACTACCAGACGGAGAAGAAACACGAAAACAGTTTCAGATTTACATTAAAGTCACACATGTACAACGATAGGCTACAACAGTCACGCTAATCTGGGATTCAGGAATTGTGGCAACTTTATGAGACACATGTTTTGTCCAGATCAACATAAAATTGGACCATTCTTACGAGCACCACCCTCAGGAAAAACTTGCTAGCGGCGTGGTTCCATGGATGATGGTCACGCCATCACTTTGGTTCAGTAACTATTGGAGTCATGTTGTACAGACATTCATGGTTCCCAGAGGATGAACCCCTCTCACTTTCCCTCTAGCGCCATCATTAAAATAAATGTTCTGTCCAGTCCTCCCCAAATACCTGCAGAACTGACATTACCAACAGCCTCAGCTGCACTTTAATAGGCAAACATTAGCATGCTAACACACTAAACTAGGTAGTGAATATGGTAAACATTACCAAACTGAAAAGAATATGCTGAAGTATATTTATTCAAGTTCTAATTTATTATATTTATGTAAAACCAGTACTACTTACTAGTGAGCATACATTAATAGCTGCAGGTGAGTTTACCAAAATAGTATATTTTTGTACCAAAACTAAGTCTACATTTTACTGTACTAAATTATCAAAATCTGTGAAAAAATATACCAGAGTAAACTTTCAGGAGGAATTTTATAACTATAACTATTTTACAACTTTTTATCTACTAAAAGTAGGCGAACTTGGTTTGTACCCTAGTATACTACACCAAGGTCTACAATTATTCTTCTTCGAATTCTCTTCTGTATAAAAAACATTCTACAAAAACATCTCAACACATGTTCATATACCCAGACAATGGGATCTCAGATCAACCATCTCTGCATGTGACTTCATGCATGTGAATTTCATGGAATAAATATATAGATTATTAAATTTTTCATAACTTTATTATACAGTTTACAGCAGAGAAAAAAAACTAATTGTTAGTGAGAGACTTGGGGATTACATCTGACAGACATCCTTTGTTGAATTAAATCCCACAACATTACAAATTAGACAAAATGTACGTTAGAGCCCACCGGAAAATCCGAAACAGCCACGATTCTAAACAACCACCATTACCCTTCTTTAATGAGCGGACAAGAGTTGAGCTCCTCTAATGACTATCTGATATCTGATCAGCCAACACCTTTTTCTAATTTTACCCTGAGCGGATCAATCCCCATTAACATCAAGCCCGCAGGCGCTGTTTGCTCGCACTGTGTGTGTCTATCAGCACGAGAATGTGTATGTGTGTCTTTGCTCTCCCGTCACTCAATTTGTTCCTCTTTGTGATCCAAAAGCTAAAAAAAAAGTGTCATGTGACAGTGACAATCAACACCTCCATGCAGACGGAACAATTATGTAATCTCTGTTAACTACATACTGCTGTATAATTATAATACAATACAATGTTCCAGCATGAGCTCAACAGGCATCAGTTTCCATTACTACCTCTGCTCTGTCACTTTAGGTCAGGTCACATTAGGAGGTCTGCTCATGTCGGTAGTTTGTGTACTTATGCGTGTCTGATCTTAGACCAGCCAATGTAATCCCACAGGAGGGGATCATGATGTTTGCACAGTTTCAGATCGTTTGTGGGTCATTGCTAAAACACAAAGGCACACACTCAGGTACTTTAACTTCTTAATTACCAGCTCGTATTACATAAAGCTCCACTCATCAAATGACTGTGTGTGATGTGAAAGGCTCGTAAGGACGAACTCATTCAATAATTATAACCTAACTCTGCAGTTCACTGTAAAACCAGACAACATGTCTTAATAAAATAAGTTAATATAAATTAAATTAATTAAACTCAATTGTTGAAGCAACTCAGTTGTTTTGAGTAAACTTTAATTTGTACAGTATTTTAAGTGTTCGTGATATAATTCTGATTTGTTCCACTGACAAATTTTCTTGATTTTATATCATTATAACAGTATTACATTATAATGCTGTTTATTAATCATCATAAATATGCATCCAAATAATTCTTAATGATCCCAAAGTGTAAAGATTTGATGTTTGTTACATAAAAAAACAGAAAGTTAATTGGCTACCATTTTGATAATCAACTAATTATAAATTGTCATCTGTCAACTGTTTTAACAGGTAATGTAATAATTTGCTTCAGTGCTTCAGAGTAAATTCAACATCTTTATAAAGAAGATGCATTTTAGTGACTTTATTCAGATAAATTCTGTTTCATTTTAGATAAGTTTGGAGAAATGGTGCATATATGAGTTTAACTTCAATTAACTGAATGGAATTAGTACAATTAACTTACTTTTCACAAGTTAACTTAATAAATACTTGAGTTACTTTTACTCAAATCAAATATCTTTCATGCTTAAATTGTTTGCATTAATAAACTTAAGGTTTAAGGTGTTCGGCTTCCTCAAACAGTTTGAGTTGAACTAACTCATCAGGTCTTACAGTGTTTCTGTGCATAATTTGAATTGGAGAGATGAAACATTAGGTCCCATTCAGTGGTGTGGAGCAGTGGTTCCAAACCTGGGGGACGGGACCTGCACTACGGGTCGCCAAAGCATAACAGGAGGTCGCAAGCCTTCTTGTTTTTGAGTGACGTAAGAAAACTTTAAACATATACAAGTTTATCTCATCTTTCTACATTAAAAAAGTACAGAATTATAACAACCACAGAGCTAATAGAACAAACGTGAAAACTGTATAGAAAGTTTCTAAAACTATTATGAAAACTCATCTCAATAAAAAGACCTTTAAGACCCTGCGGACACTGTGGCACAGGTGATCCTAAACCTTTAATTCCTATTTATGTATTTTTAAATCTATACTGTAGTTTTGGAGATAATAGAAAGTAAAATGTATGTTCATTACTAACTGATAAACTGTCTCCCTTTGCTAACAAATAAATGTAAATGTAACCCTTCGTTTTCCAGCCTTTTATGCCGCGTTTACCTGTTTGGGAGACAGGTAGGGTCCAGCGGGAGGCCATAATCGAGGGGAAAGACCCACCAGGGTCCTGCATGCTCTCTGGATCCTCTGACCAGAGGAAGTTAGACCCAGAGGTCACTGGAGAGAGATCCTTAGGGTTGTAAAAGAGACGCCTAGCTTCCTGTCCTCTTGTTGAGGTTGAAAGTCCTTAGCTCACCACCCCTCGCTCTCCACCACGAGTGGGGAGAAGAGACACACTTTTACTCCTTCTTCTCACTTCTCCTCACTTCTCACATACATCCTTTCTGCTCGTTTCACAGCTTTGCTACTTCGACTCCAAGCTTTGTTATTTCAACTAGCCATGTATGATCGGTCGGTATAAGTGGTCGGACCTGCGCCGTCGGAAAAGGTCTTCTCTCAGAGCTGTGGCAGAAATCCACTGAAATCTCCAAAGCAGCACAGAGCCAGAAGCTTTTAAGAGGGTTGACACACACCACAGGGCCCTCTAGTACTCTCCTCCCAGAAGTCCATGCACTCACATTCTCACATTCCCTCAAACACACACACACATACATGTACGCAAGAAATGCAACAGAACTTCTCTGATGAGCCCAACAGTCCTGCAGCAGAGCCTCTGTCGCTACCCACAGGCCTCGGCTGTTTGGTGTGAACACTGGTTATGAATCCTGATAAAACACAAAGCATACCACATACCAAACACTCACATTCATCCCCAAATAACACGCACACACACACATGCACACACAGCTTGGAGTTGCTCAGCTTTAATCAGCTTACAGGCTTCAGACTTCATGGCCCCTTGGGACCATGCTGCAAAACATTCATCACATACATGCATGCACTAGTAGCTTCTACCTGATCACACACTCCTCACGCAGGTCCTCTTGCTAACAGCACAGATCATACGCCTCTCACTGCGTGTACAATACGCTGGGCCGGGCTTTAAAAGCAGCACTTAGGTTGGATGTGTTTCTTTTCTTCACTGAAATTGAAATGTATAAAGTTGCAGTAGGAAAGGTTTCAGTGTCGGTAACAAGGCTGATGCTCTCCATGCTAACAGTTCTCTGAGGCTGAACTTAAAGCTATTACGTGTAACTTTTCTGCCTAAAAAGATCTTTAAACTCTAGCTTTAGGTTCTATATGTTGTTGTCATCCCAAATGTTTCCAACAATGTTCAAACTCTTGAAATCTGTCATTTTAAACAGGTAACGCTGCGTTTCACCGGTCGCCTGTCGATGGCGTCATATCCCCTTT
>JAGRRF010011243.1:1809433-1819737 GCA_019097615.1 Morone chrysops
TATCATCTTCTAATAGAGGGTCTTTCTCTTCAATTGAAGTGCTTCCATCTGATGTGGCGTCGTTGTCGTCACATTTACTCTGAGGACAGGAAGAGAGAAGCTGTTAGGAAGCGTTCAGAAGATATCGCAAAAATAAAATCATCATCATCATCATCATCATCATCATCATCAATCAGCCACGAGGCAGTTTGCAGCTTATTCACAGAAAACATTTCACATTATTTCACATGTTTACATGCACACTAGCATCCTGAACATGATCCGGTATCTGAAGAAACCTGGTTTCAGAAAGTTTAGTAAAGAAAACATTTGAACATTATTATGCATTAATTCGAGTCCACCCCCACTCATAAAAAGCTTTTTCTTCTTTAAAGACTTCTCCATATTCACATATTCTGGAATGTTTAATGAGGTATAAGTACGAGCAGTTTTGAGGATTTTAATGTGGAAATTTGTGGGAAAAACACATCTGACACACATTATTGTTCCAAGCAGACTATTCAAATATACAGTATGTCTTGATACATGTCTGGAGATGATCTTTAAACTTCAGTACACAAAATTATGTTAACCATTTTTAAAACATGAACTCATAAACCGATATTTAAATGTGGTGTGAAAACAAAAATTAAAGCTGCGTAAGATGTAAAAATGGAATCATCCACATTGTCAAGTGGGGACGTCACTGCATTTGGGTCCACAACACATTTGATTTCTGCATGTTAAGCAGAAAAACTCCCTCAGCTCTGCAGCTTGAACACAAGGAATGAGTGCATTTATAAGTGTGTATGCTTTCACCTACCTGAATTATATGTGATACTTTTCTCCTTTGTGTCGTGGACATGTGAACCTTTTACCAGGTCTTTATCAGAGGCCTAAAAGATGACCAGATTGTCTTACACGTCAGCCAATCAGAAAATACAAAGAATCGGCTGCTGGCTCGATTGGAGTGGTTACGCAGGTGAAACCAGCAGCATCAGGCTTTATTTGAGATTGTGGACGTGCAGAGATTTTCATGCGAGGAGTCATTATGTGGTGGTGATTGAGTCGATCATGCAGTTAATTAAGTGGACATGCGATTGGTTAATTCAGTGTCAACATTGTGCAAGTACAAGTGAAGGCATTCGGTTTGTTTGCTTCCACAGCAGTTTTGATTATCAGGCGACAAAAGTTGATAGAAAAGACAGAAAAATATAGACATTTGAAATCTGCAATACAGAAAATATGCTTCAAATCGACCAACTGACACTTGCAGTGTTTCTGTTTAATCATGGGGGAACACAAGCGCTAGACTAGCAACAATGAACCATTACATAGGTTATCTCTGAGGGAGTGTGTATAGCTTCTGTAGCATTGTGTAGCACAAAATGTTAACGCTAATTGGCTAATATAAAACTACTTGCCCTCACATACATATGGTTCAAATTTCACAGCTGGACTTGGAGATGACTTTTTTTACGAAGCAGTTTGTTTGTTTGGGAAACTGCATTTTCTACTCATTTTGTTTTTTTAACATTTTTAACAAGTCCAAGTTGAAATATTCATGATGCTTCTACTGTCAAACCAGAAGTATAAAGTTTGTTCAATATTATGAAAGACAAAAGAAGAAAAATATTCACATATGAGAAGTTAAAACAAGTAATTTTTGGGCAGTTTTGCTTAAAAAAAAAAACTTATTGCCAGTTTTCTGTCAGTTGACTAATCATCTTATGTCTAGTTGAAGAATGCTGAGACGATGTCAAAAACAAACAGTATAGCTACGCAAACCAAAACATAATAAAACATAGATAAATATCTGATATTCTTTATAGAATTAAAGACATTTTCTTAATCCATTCAACAACAACCTGAAAGCTATATTGCACACACTGCTGTCACAGGCTGCTGCAGGGAAAACACTGTAAAATAAAAGTGGGCCGCCAATGAATGAATGAACATTCTTGCTGCACTGATTAGTCTAAACAAAAATAAAATCCAAAAATCAAGCCGATACCCTCAGTTCAAAATCAAAAGGAAGATCAGATTTTGGCAGAGTAATTTGGATTTGGATGATTGAATCCAGATTTTTTAAGAAGCTTTACAAACCCCGGGGTTCTTTACCGCTGTGGAAATCAACGTAGCATTTTTACGAGACCTCTGCAAACACAAAACATCAAAACCACTTTTAAAATCAGGACATTAAAACCTGCCGGCGCTCATTTATAAAAACCTTTTCACTGAAATCTAAACCTCCCTGCAAACCACTCGATCTCGTTTATTGGCAGCTGAATATCTGCTGCGGACCATAAAACCACTCCAGCAGTGTTGTGATAGTGAGATGTCAACAGAATACTCATTAACTGGTTATGGCGTTATACAACATCAGGCATAATGTGTTTCGTAACACATCACGAAGCACAAAAACAAATTAACTTATAACATTGATATGATGGACAGTCGTAGATATTAGCTAATTTGTTTTAAAGTAATAGTTTCACATATGATTATTATAAAAGAGAATTGATACCGTTCTCTTATCTGTCTGCTAAATATCAAGTTAGAACCAGAAAGTAGCAAGCTTAGCTTAGCATAAAGACTGGAAACACTACATCTTGTTTGTTTGATCTGTACAAAGGCTAAGCACTAATGCTAAGCTAACTGTTTCCTAAGTGTAGCCTCATGTTTAGCGTATGGGAAACAGGGGGACACAAAATACCAATTTACACCTACCAGTTCCTCTAAATCTCGCTAATTCAATACTGTCTAACTCTCAGCAACAAGGTGACAAAGGTTTCTGAAATGTCAAACTATTCCTTTAAAATCTATAAGAGGAAAGATGCAATTTTTTCAATCTTTCAGCCGTGTTAAGGAACGTCCACAGTGTTTTTGCAAAACTGTAGCACTGAGTTCATATGTATGCATCTAACACAATAAAAACACATTTTAAAGGCTGGAGTCCGGAGGTTGGTTATAATTGAGTTCTAACTTTTGCTGACATACTCAGAACAAACAGAATGTGCAAAATCAACTATATAACACGAGACTACTGTGTACTATGGCACAGCCAATTATGCCGGAGCTGATAATGTTTCACATGTTGCCATCAGTGTGAAGATAAAAAAAGGTAAAGAGAACATCAAGGAGCAGCTGGTGGGGTTCACCAGGCATCTACACCTGATAGATGTGAACTTTTACTCTCATGCATGCAGACGGTCAAAGGGGGTTGAGAGTTCAAGTTTGAAGATAAAGTTGGGAAGGTTATATAAATACAGGAGGTCAGCAGAGGAGCAAGAGTGACTGTGTGGAGGTTAAAACACTAATGATCTTCAACATCAGGTGTCAGGTGATATTCTATAGATCGTCAATAAATCGCATGAAAAGACCCAAAACAACAATGAACAGACTTTTTTTGACTCAATGCCCAACCTTTTTCCTTAAGGGACCTCTTTTTCTATCATTCAGTAAACTAAGAGACATATTTTATGGATATTTCATGTTAGATTTAAAACTGTACAATGAATCCAAACAGTGAACTCAGTAACTGCAGCAAGTTTTCTTAAAACGGTTGATTTGGATGAGCAGATTATTTCCTGTTTAAGGAACTAAACTAATTCAGACGATATGAGAGACGGACTAACAAACTGATGGTTGTGGTTTTTTGTGGGATTTGATGACAATAAGAAAAATATAGAACAACACCAGACTTCTACTTTGAAAGACCCATTCTCACAACTTGGGTCTTCTTATTAGTAATAATGTTTACAGACAGAAAAATCCAGCTGTGAGTGGAGTTAAACTTTGACTCTTAAGAGCTAACACCAGCTATAATATAAAGTGGATGAAAGTGAATTTGATGCTGCGCCATATTCTTCTTTTTCAGAAGTAAAAATGCAATGCAGAACTTGTGTGAGGTAGTTGGAAGTGATGGGTGATATTTTATTTCACATTACCAGATTAGACTAATAACTGGAGGAAAATAATATAAATATCAGAACATCTTCAGTGCAGACTCTCCTGCTCCTTTCTCTGTCTGTTTGTGGGAGAACATGTGGAAACGTGTGACATGCTACATGCAGTTAGAAAGACACTGCGCCGTGTGGCAGCTTTACCTTCGCTCTGTGATAAACCAGGGCGGCGATTATTATCGTCGCCAGGCCGAGGGCGATGAAGCCATACTGCATGAACTCCATCACGGCAGGTAGAATCACCAGGTTCGTGTGGAACGTGCTGAGGATGGGGCCGTCTATGTAGCCGCTCTGAGGAGGTTAAAGAACACGGCAGAAAAAAGAATACATTGAGGTGAATTATGGGATTATACAGCAGCTTGTGACTCAGTTTTTACAACAGAGTTCAAATGAGCAAAACAATGTGTACATGTCTAGAGGGGAGCTTCAGATATGTTTTGATGCAAATACTATATGTATAAGAGCATTAATACACTGTGGTATTGCTACTTTTACCAAAAGTAAAAGGTCTGAATGCTAGTGTTGGGTTGGTTACTCATTTAATTTGTCACTCATTATTCTTTTCAAAAGTAATATTATTACTTTACTTATTGCTCCCTGCCAACAGTAATTAGTTACACTGGTTATATTACTTTTCTGCTACTCCCCACAAGGTTGGTAATTGTGTCCTTTGTAATTTACAGTAATATCAGACTCTAGACTTCATTATCTGTATTTACAAAAATAGCAAATAAAATTAAAGATTTCAAATGTAATTTTGTTTCCTTCGTGAATTCTGCACACACTTTACTCTTCGTACAATATTTACAAAATGATTCAGTTTTAATGAGAATTATCTACAGTTATCTGACATTAACATTTTATTTTATAATGTAACGGTGAAAAAGTTTGTGATGCTGTAATAAACTTTGTGCTTATTGTATTAACTTCGTTTATTTGGACACATGTTTTCATTTTGTATTCTGACTGAGATTTTAAGGCCAAAATTAGGAGGAGAACATTTTGTGTTTCGCAAACTCTGGCAACTGAAATATTGTAAAAACAGAAATATGAACAACAATTAACCACAACTGGGAAATCAATGCTGACACACTGGTAACACTGGGAATAGAGATGTGAGAACCCAGATCTGGCAGATGTGTATGATAAGAACGCTTTAAACGCTCCAATTTGCAGTTATATTTTTAAAAATGTGCATTGACGACTTACCTCCTCAAACCAGATCATTGGCATCACCACCTCAGAAATCTTGCCAGTTTCTCTACAAGGACAAAGTTGCAAAGTGAATGGTGAGAAAAGCAGGAAATGCCCACTTTCATAATGAACAATGAATAGATGTAAAACACAATACGTGGCAGATGTTAATGGCATGCCTATAGCTTAGGGAATAACTTCCTTACGTAATTCCTGACACTCTCTTCATGTAGAGGTTGAGCTGCAGACGGATGGACACGTTCAGTGGGACACCAGTTTGCTGGAAAAAACAATCAACAAATCTCACGCAAGGAATAAAGAGGTTCACTTTTCAAATTAGTATTGGAACATTTAAATCTCCACACAACTATAAAAATTTTCTTGTGTAATCAAATACAGTTAACAAAAGAAGGAAATCCTCATATGTGAGTGATTCCTTTGGGGACGATGTTTGGATGATATAAGAAATTTAACTACAATACAGATTTAGCATCAGATCGTTCACCTACGGACCAATACTAAACTGGATTAGTAGAAACATCAACCAGTGAGACGTAACGGTGAAAGACATATCCTTGCACGACTTTAAGCTTTACAGTCAGGCTTCATGGAGTTTCTTAAATACACAACGTAGCCACCCAAACGGTACACTCAACTCATTCAACAAAATTAAGTCTCCACGCTAGCGTTGTTTGGTGCAATAATGGGTCTTTTTTCCAGTAGTATTGCTGGATCTCTATTTAATAAGTTTCTTTCTCTTCAGTAAAAACCAAAAACCGCTAGAGTAAACATCACAGCTCACCAAAGTCAGCGGGATACGCCCTGTGAGTACTCCACCAATGTCTGTTCAAAACTCAATAACAATCCATCAAACAGTTATTTCAGTCTGAGCGAGAGTGGACTGACTGACTGACAGACCTTGCTAGTAGCCGTGGAGTCATGCTGTGTCCTAGCATATCTAACATTCAGAGCTTTCATCGGCTGTTCCCACAGCAGCACTCTTCTGGTTTCAGTCTTTTCATCAGAGGTTGGAACTTGGCTGCAAGAGATTTAAGTGAGGTGTTGGGTGATGAGGCCTGCCTCAGAGCCGGTGACATAGTTAATCCATATAGGATAGGGCTGGGAGGCAGGGCCATGTGTAAACCAGTCAGGTTCTTCCAAACCAAACAGAGAAATCTGTTACTATTTCTTTATGATGCTGGCTCTGTGCACTGGGGCATTGAAACAGGAGAGAGAAAAACAGTTAAACTATACACTATTATTTTATTGTGTGCTGTAGCATTAACTTTCCCTTCACTGAAACAAAGGGGTCCAGTCCAAACTATTAAAATTAGGATGTGGAAAAGTATGTGTCCATATACTTTTGGCCACACATTGTAAGTGTGTATGTATTGTACATTTACATAGATTATTGTAAATGCTTTTAACCCTTAATCTGAGCCAGTCTGCAGGCAAAAACACACTTCAGAAAACAAAACAACAAAACATAAACAAGAAATCTCCATTTTAATGGAACCAATAAGTGTAAAGACACAGCGAGCTGCATCATTATAATGAGCACTGACACTAATTACACTTTGGGGGGAAAAAAACAACTGAAAGAGACTTTTGTTGGGATCCTGAGTGCTCTTCTGGCAGAACAAATTCTGCAGCACAGTCCAGACCTTGAGCTCAGACCCAGCGGACTCTGGTGGATCTACCAGGAGCCTCTGTTTTTTCTCAAACTGTCTCCTGGCTGCAAATATTTCTTTCAGCAATGGATCTTTCCAGCTTTCTGATTATCATTATAAAGCATTCAGAATCCGTAAGTTGCCTTCTTCTGTTTGTTTGTTGCAGTCTTGAATGAAAGCATAAATCTTATGGACAACACCAAGGATTTTTATCCTAACTGTTCTCCCGCTGTCCTCTCCCTCCCATAATGTTTCCTCAGCATCTGGCCGTCCAGCTACACAAATACTGGACTTTGATGTTTTGTAACATCCAGCATGTGAGAGCCGGAAATCAAGCATTCAATAGTGGACCGCACAGGAAATGAAATGTCCCCAAGCCCCAGAGAGCTTTTTCTACAGTTAGGATATAGAGAAAGGTTAAAGGAGCAACACTGGATGCTTTCGTAACCACAGAAATTTAATAGGTTCATTGTTTAGTCTTTGTCAATGCATAATTTGGCTGAAGACTAATACAAAGCAAAGATCCTCCTGATCACACTCAAAGCTCATTGTGGCACCTTTGAATATCTGTGAGCTCAGCACCAAGACTAACCAGATCTGCAGACCAACTCTTAAATGTCACACTGTCTAGGCTCAAAACAAACAGGGGACAGTTCTTTTACTGTTTTCTTTACATATCACACATTATATGTCTTAATCCTGTCCCGTCATTCCTCAGTGGTCTTAATGTGTGTCCCTGTCAGGTCTGTTTGTGTTTCAGTTGTGTAAGAATTGTTCCTTCGTTATGTCATCAGTTCCTATTCCCCCTGAAAGCGCCTTTTTTTCTTCTTCTTCTTCTTCATGTTCGAGCGACAAATTGGTTGAACAATTTGATTTGAGCCAGCTGTAAAGAATAAACTCATTGTTTGGATTTCTAAAATGTCCCCATCCCGAGCCGAAAACCTGTTGGCCCCTTTTTAAAACTGGGCGCTACTACAAAGTTATCACAGCGCGTTAACTCTGGCACATTTTGATTCAACTGGGACTGGCTGTATACTGTTTGTATGTGTGTTAAAAATTCAGAATAGAAAAATGTAGGATTTCAGTTCCATAAAACAGAGTGTCAACGTGGGGGTCACTAGGCCTTCTTGTCTTTAAGGGATTTTGAAGTATTTTGTTAATATCTGTTTTAAAGATCTACTCTGAGTACTTTGTCCACCCAAAGAGTTAATAGACCAAATGGTCAAACATCACGGAGAATGAAACACTGGATTTGTCAAAAAGGAAACCTATTAAGTCTGTATGATTGTGAAGAAATTTTCACAGGAAATAATCTGCTTAAAATTGCTCTTTTTACGCAATTATTGTGTTCATAATACAATATGAACTATCCATAAAATATGTCAGTCAGGGGTCGTCAGTTTACTCTCCTAAGAAACAAGAACAGTTGGGAACCACTGTGTTCTGCAGATCTCGGACGTTGGCAGGTGATGACGGCTCGCTGTCTGAAAGGACCTCTGATCATTGTATATTGGTAAAATGTAGTGTAACAGTAGCACAAGTTAACAAACCGACTCAGTAACGTCGATTATATGTTAATGTCGATCTGATGATTGATAGGGTTAGGGTTACAAATGTCACTTTGTCTTTTGAATTAGCTTCATAAAATCCCACGCCAAGTGATTTCCCTTAATTACTAACTTGATATCGATCTAGACTTCCAGGATTCGACTGAACGCTGTCCTCTGATATAATTGGAACCAGCGCACATGAGCTTTAATCTGCAGATCCAGATTTTTTTATTAGAGCCATAGAACATTTCTATCAACCCTTAACTCACAAACAACGCTAATTAAACAGAAATAGCCCAATTTCCAATTACCTTATCACAACACAGGTTACAGCCAACTACACTGCTGATGAGGTTTAAGCGGAGTTGTGTAAGAACGAGCTGAATCATGACCGTGTTGTATCCGACTTATCTGTCCTCTGCATTTACAGTTTACTGATGCAATTATCATAAGTGCTCTTTTACTGTTATTGTACAGTAATAAAACCTGATATCACTGAGTTCACTGTGTCTCAGGGATCTTTCCTCTGACTTCAACATGAAGACAAACAAACATTAACTTTAAGCCTCCTCCACATAGTTTATCTATATTAACAGCAACAGATATGATAATAATGATGAGCAGCTAGCTTTGCAGATAGTTTTAAGATTGCATGATGATAACCACCTTTTGTACACACAATCTCCCTGCAGCAGGCTGATTCCTTTAAACTGGTGAGTCTCATTCTTTCTGAATAAATCAGATATACACTCATTTATCACACCAATTTAATTCATTAGCATGCATGATTTTCATTTTCAAACTCATCAGAGAAACCAACAGGTAAACTGTTGAAAAGTAGGACCAAGAGAGTATAATTAAATGACATTATCTATATAAAACATAGATCAGCAGGCTGAAGCATGTTTAAAAGATATCATACATACAATACAAGAGTATTTATATAGGTAAAGAAAGCATTTAAAAAAGTTAAAAAAATAGGATGCAGCCCTTTACCCACCCTCGACTGGAGATTCAAACTTGTATTTGACCATGACACACATTCAAAGTTTGCAGAGTCTGTTTTATGTAATCAGTCCACCTCCACCAGGAGGACCACACAAGGCCTCGAGGACGGTGACAACAGCGCTGAAGTGCACATTCAGTGTCATGTAAAGCCTTTAAGTAAGAGTGCAGCTGTAATCCTGTGTCTCTGTATTATTAACTGTTATCTCTTGGCAGTGGGCAAAAGTAAATAAGGAGGATGGGGGGGATGAGGCCATCTTTATTTTTGGCAAAATGACTAAAATATGTTTCTACTTTAATCAGTGCAGCACAACCACTTCATCCAGTCTCAGGAGAGAACACACACAGATCATACTGAGGCACCATTTCATCACACAGAGTCAACAAGCTAAATTTAATTATGAGTGACATAAAAATGTTGGTGTGTGTGTGTGTGTGTGTGCGTGGACTCACTGGGTGAATGTCTATGAAGAGGCCATGCTCGTCCTCATTTGGATTAAGGCCCTGCACGTAGTCCAGCAGTACAGGGTCAGCATTAAAGAAGTGAGGATGAGAGATGAAGACTGGAGAGTCTGTAAAAGTGGAATGGAACGATGGTGTGTGTGTGTGTGTAATATATATACACATATACACACACACACACACACACACACACACACACATACATATATATATACATACATATATATACACATACATATATATATATATACATACATATATATACACATATATATACATATATACATATACATATACATATATACACATATACATATACACATATACATATACACATATACACATATATACATATATACATATATACACATATACATATATACACATATACATACACATATACATATATACATACACATATACACATATACATATATACATACACATATACATATATACATACACATATACACATATAC
>JAGRRF010011243.1:1825338-1835856 GCA_019097615.1 Morone chrysops
CAGATTGTTCTACAACTGCATACTTGTAGTCAGGCCGGGGAAATAAAACAATAAGTGCTCAATAAAATATCAATGACTTTAACGCCACCCGTCGATCAGTCATGACCTACATCTGTTACATCTCCAGCAATCCACAGGCGGTCCACGATGGAGAGCTCAGCAACAACACGACCGTATGACATTAAAGCGCTTAAACGCAACCTTTCTTCCACACATAGATTATTAAAAGTTATCAATAATTATCAATATCGCCTTAAATTAAACATATTTTAGCCGACAGCAAGTATTTAACAGCTTTAACTCACCTAAAAACAGAATAAACTCTCATATACTGCATACAGATTTACAATATACATTTAATTTTTTAGATTTCTTTTTATCCTTTATGGTACTTTTTTTATTAGTTCTTTGATCAGACTCTTCCTGATTTAAATCAAAATGTTCTTGTACGTCTGCGTTTGTTTAAACATTTAACATGTGAGACTCATTTGATCCAAATCAGCTAACTTTATGAGGCTATTACTGCAAACATTACAGGGAACATATTGGACAAGATTAGATAAGATTTAAAAGAAAAGCTTTTTAAACACAAAACGTGAGGACCTCTGAACTCTTCTGTTTTTGATGGATTATATATTTTTATTTTTTGTCAACAAATTAACATTAAAAAAGGACCAAAACCAACAATGAATGTATCCAGAGCCTGATATATTCTGATGCATAGAGCTCCACTGTATAAAAGCCCATTTAGAACAATGTGATGAGAAATGTTCTCAACATTTTGACTTAATATCTACATTTTCTGACTTTTCTGATCTCAAAATAAAGACAAACTTTCTAAATTTTTCGACTTAGTATCTCAATATTTTGAGAAAGTTTCTCATTATAATGAGAAACAGAATCTTTTTTTTATCCTGTCACAAATGAACTTCCATACAATTATCTTAAATAGGAGCCATAAATAGGAGATATAAATAGTTTTTAATGATCTTTAATTTGACATTTCTGCTCTTTCACACTGTTTTAGCACAGCTTTGAGCAGCATGCATGTAATCCTCCTTACACGTTATCCACTGTGTGCCACCCACAGCCCTCTTATTGTACAGTAACAGCAGCATATTATTGATTATTGGCTATTTGTTCTACCTCTGAAGCCCTTTCAAAGTGGACTCAGCACATTAAACACTGGTGTCCACATGCTAAAGGCTGCTTACCTTCACTATCTGGTCGTCGATGATTATCGGTCCCACAAAGGTAAGAGCAGTCCCGAAGAACACCGCGAGGACACCTGCGACTATTAACCCAATCGCGACTTTGGCTTTATTAACCGCCATAGCTCGTTATTACCGACAGTTACTGTTTGGAAGTTCGCTTGTTTATGTCAACAAAGCTGCAGGAATAAACAGAGTTGGCAGGTGAGCGAAGTGTCACCGGCTCCAGCAGTGTTTCCGCATTAACGTGTGAGGTTGTAGCTCCACAGTCTGCAGACCTGCCGGCTTTTTAATTGCCTCTAATCGATGTTGTTGACCTGCTTCTGTTGTCGCTGCTTCTTTTATACTCGGCTGGGCACGCCCCCACGCGGCGCGGAGGATTCTGGGAGTTGGAGTTCCCGCAGCAGTGGAAGAGTTTGTTTTTATTCATTCATAATTATAACAATTATATTAATAATAGACAAAAGTTGCAATAGTTTAATTTCTTGATTAAAATGTGATAAAAACTAAATTTACTCTGGTTTAATGAGAAGAACTCTTAATCTCAGAAACTGTGGAAAAAAGTGAAATATTGGCTATAAAAACACAATTTCTAAAAATAATATATATATATATAATAATATAAAAATATAAAGAAATACATTTTTAAAACTTTAAATAAAATGTATCCTTCAAATGAATTCTTAAGATAAACAACAGAGCACCTGTTTTATGGAGATCTCTGCATGATTGGCTAATCTCCAAACCCCAAATATTTAAATAGATAAAACAAATTAATACACAATAGCCTATATAAAATAAATAAAAAACTGATTACATTTCTTGTTAATAATATTATAAATATAACATAATACATACATATACAAATGTTGATTCGCCAAATCAATTCTAGTGTGGCAGACATTAGAAATTAGTTCACAATATTAAATAAATGTCAATGAAGCTCAAAAATGCCAGAAAACTTGTCTGAATATGATTTATTCCAGACCCAAAGACTCTGATTGTGTTGACTAAAAGTAATATTACAGGAGGAGGTGTAATCCATGATGGAAAAAGGAAAAATATTTTAATGGTATAAAGTGAGTTTTTAATTGTACCTTATTTATTATCAATAAGACAAACATTTAAAGTTTTCATTCTTTTAACTTTTCTGTAATTTTTGCTTTTTTGTGAAACGTTTTCTGCCACAAACAAACAATTTAACTGAAACTGTGAGTGTGGTTTTCAAAAGGAACAATATCTCCATTAATGAATCTCTCCTTGTGAAGGTTTACTGGTTTTATTGCAGGAGCAGAAGGACATCCCAAAATATAAAATAAAGAATGAGCTCAATTAATTACCTGGTTATTAACTATCAATAAAGTTAATTAATGTAATTAATTTATCAAAAACTGAAAGGAAACAGCAGATTTCAAACAATGACAAACCTTTATTATCTGGTCGTGCATCACCGACGGTCCCACAACCAGAAGAACGGCTCCAAAAACCACCGTCAGAATCCCCGCCACTATACATCCAACAGCTGCTTTGGCTTTATTGATGGCCATGGCTGCTGTTAGTGTTTGCCTGAGTGGGAAATATGATTTCCAGTTGCCTCTGAGTCCGCAGAGCCAACAAGCTGCAATGGTTAGTATTTTAAAGTCCAGGAGTCATGAGCAGTGGTGGACTCTGGAGGAGGAGGCTGCAGTCGGGCTGGCTGGGTTTATACCCCGCAGACCTCCGTCCCCTCCTCACAGCGAGGGGTGTGTACACATGTTCTCCTCTTTCATCCCACATTCATACTAAATCATGGAAAGTCACGTTGTAGTCAGATGATTTGACACTTCGGCAGCAGTGAAGTTCAACACAAATCAGACTGACGTGCTCATATGGTTTTACTTAATGTCTTAATAGTGGATTCAGACATGAAACAATAAACTAAAATGAAATATACAACTAAAACTTAATATTTTGGGGGGTTCATGTGGGCAGAAAAAGGAATTCGGTTCAGTATTTGTTGGAAAATTCACTCACTGTCTCTCAGCAGTGGTAGAAAAAGAATTCAGTTTCTTTTTGTTCCTACAGTGTGTTTGAATGACGTATGTGCAGAGTTTGATGCTGGAAGGATGTGTGGTAGATGAAAATGTTGGATGGGTGGTTGATTTAATTAATGGCAGGGGATGACTGGTCAGCAGATGGTCACAGACATCAGTCAGTAGTTCACAGGACTATTTCTGTGAGAGACCTCACACCATATGTGGACTTTTAACATATAGGACAACAGAGGTGTTTCTGTTTTAACTGGATGGTATATAAGGCAGTGGATTCTAGAAGTCAGGAGAGAACTTCTATGCTGGTGAGGTTTAAAGGAGCATTTATTGCCAGAAATGTAATATAATATCCATCTGTATGTTTTCATTTAAAAGATTTATTTTTAGTGTATAATCACCTGAAAATAAGAATAATTGTATATATAGCCTATGAATAAATAATTTTGCTACCTCAGAATGAGACGTTTTTATCGCCAGAGGATGCGGGACCTCTTCTGGCGGAGTCCGCCATGTTTCTACAGTAGCAATAAGATTCAAACACTTTCTTTTCGGACCTTTAAATAAAGGATATGGATACTTCTTTCACCATTGACCTGCTCAAAGAAACAAAAAGTAGAAAAATTACAAGACAAAGGAGGTGACATAGTTTAGTGATTAGGAGGACTGGGGGGAGGGTGTGTGGTTGTCTCTCTTTGTTTTGTAGCCTTGTTTGACCCTTAAGAAAAGAAAGCCTTCAAAGCATCAGGTGTCCCAGAGTTGACCCCCTTGATGCCAACTATCCATTAGCAATGGTTATCATGGTGCCTAAAAGCCACGCCTAAACAGTCAACGCAATTTTATTTTGAAGGGCCTGCAGGCATTTGATAGTGGGTTATCATGAAGTTGTTTTTTTGCAGTTGAATCCAACACATTTCCACCTATTGTTTTCATCGGATAACAATTCAACGTGTTATGCATGACTTTTAAGTAAATGAAGGCTGTGGTTTCCGCCCTGTGTGTTTATTTCCCCCGAACCTTCAACATTGTGCCAAAATGCTGCTTTGAACAAACACTTCATAAATTATATGAATAAAACATTGAAGTGTGGTATGAGACTGTCATACCTATGGTTGCAGGTACCTAAAAACAAAGTGTTATATAAATTAAAATGCTGACCCTGAGGATGGAAGATGAAAGAGACTGCAGTTCATCCTGAGGGGGAAATAAATATGTGTCATAACTTTCATGGAAATCCGTTTTATGGTTCTTGACTCAAAAACCACAAATGTTACGTCATGGTGGCGTAAAGACGATCACTAAGTCATAAGGCGCTTCGTCTGGGATCCATTAATGTCTGCACAAAATTTCACAGCAATCCATCCAACACTGTAAAACTGGATACGTTCGTTTAACAAAAAAAAACTCAATTCAGTTGTTTAGGTTAAAACAGATTCTTGATCAAGCTGCTTTTACTTGTAATTTTAAGTGGCACTAACTGATTAAAAACTTTTTACTAGTATTTAGTTTTCACAGTACAAATAAAAATAAATGAGTTTCTGTTACTTAAAAATTCTTCATCAGTTTTAACAATTCTTTGAGTTATATTCACTTATCTGGTTTAACAGTGATCAGATGTGTCAGTCTCAACCAAAGCGATGGACCGACCGACAGCCTGATGGCTCGATCACGTGGAGCCTCCTTCGTATGAAGCGATCACATTGTACAGTAGCATTTAGCCTGAGCATTGCTAATAGCATATATACGTAATCACGTACTCTGAACGTCATTTTCAGGCAAACCAAACATTTTCCTGCTGGTTAAAGCGTATAAAGATGTCTCTTTGTGGAATTATTAAAACGTATCTAGACCTGGCTCCGGGAAATAAAACATTCAAACCCCTAACCGCTGATTGTGTCCAATGCCTCGCATATATTTATTCATGGACTTGGTGAATTTGGGCAATAAAGAGGTCCTCTCTTACCGATCATACACATGATCGCTTCATACCCATTAGAGGGACATAAGGCCACAGAGCAGCAGCCCACCACAGCCCCTCATCTGACTGCTCTGTGAAATCTCCCGTCCTCAGATCGTTTCAAGCTTTAAAAGCAAATGTTTGTGCTCCTGAGATTTTCCTCACATGCCTTCCTTCCTAAATGCTGATGGTGGCATTTAATAAATAGGAAGTCTCAACCAAAAGGCCTTGAGCTTCCCCTTGTACTGGATGCCTTTCACACATCAGTCACGACATCATCATGTGTTTCCAATCTGATGTATATGTGTCATCGGTTTAAAAGTCCACCTTTAACACACTGAGTCGCTCGTTATCCATGTTGATGGACAAAAAAACACAAAGATTTTCTGTCACGCTGCTTAGAGAATGAAACATGTCCTGATCCTTTGTGACCCCTTAAAATGAAGCAATATCTACTTGTGACTCCTCATCACAGGTTAGGGCAGCGGGACTCCAACGTGGTGCCCTCGTAGACTGTGTCAGTGTGACAGTGGGTTGTTTGGGATCACCAGCAGAAGAAGGAATAGAATATTTGAACTTTTATAAAAAAATGTGTAAGTTGGAACAATAAGGGATGAAATAGGACTTACTGTTTTGATTGATTGTAATTTATTTGCTCATTAATTGGGTCGTGTGCATCTATTGTCCCTAAAATTAAAACGTTTGAAACTTAAAAAGTTAAATATTTTTCGCTCTTTAAAACTTCTATTGAAGTATTCACATTGATTCCAAACATTTACATACACAGACCTTTTTCACAGCATAATTTTTTACATGAAACAGTAGGTTAAACTAATGAAGGCTCTGTTCCATTTAGTGTAGCAGAGCCTCTCCAGTGAGTGGACATGCAATAACAGCAACCTGAGTGTCTGACCTGAATGGAGAGGAATTAATTAGTATCACTGGTAACTCCTGCGTTTATCCTACTATTTTGTGTCATGAGGGAGGCTGTGAAAAAAGTCTATTACTGATTCTTACCTGTGTATGTTTTTGCTGCTGCTGTCTTGTTCTGTTCCAGGTACCGCTCTCCCCTCCGACTGGTCAGGCACACCTGCAGTACCTTAGCAATCAGATGGATTGCTATAAGGCCGCTCCTGCTGCTCTCGGGGTGTGAAGCAGAGCTGTGTGGCTTGTGGGTTACTGTTATTCTCTCAGTGAAGGGATAGTGTCATTTATTTATTGTACCCCTGTTTTGTTTTGTTTTGTTTTCGCTTCCTTCCTTGTGTTGTGTTGTTGAGTTGTTTTGTGTTTAAGTTAGAATAAATAGTTTAACAGTACCAATATTTCTGTTTCCTGCTTTTCTTTAAACGCCTGGGTCATTATTAATTGTTGCTCCCCTTTTTCCCCTGGACACCACAACTGGGGACGTAACACTAATATGTTAGTGATATTATAATAATAATAATAATAATAATAATAATATTGAGCAATCTCTCCAGGATTTCGCAGGCTTTCTTTTTAGATTGATGAGGCCTAAAATGTCTAATGTCACAGCAGCCTTCTAAAAGATTGCCTGTTGTAAGATTTTTTGTTTATTTTTTGCAATGAAAATGTGGGAGGAAGTAAAAAATAATTGCTGCAAATGCAGTTTGTTGCAGTGAGAAGAAGTTTACTGATGTATGGCTCAATGACCAAGCTTCTCTATTCTGCCCTCCTGCATGTGCCATTCATTCTCTGTGTCACAAATGGTGGCCTGAAGAGGTGAAATAATTCAACACAGT
Organism: Morone chrysops; assembly: GCA_019097615.1. Taxonomy (NCBI): domain Eukaryota; kingdom Metazoa; phylum Chordata; class Actinopteri; family Moronidae; genus Morone; species Morone chrysops. Next base: position 1,832,294 of record JAGRRF010011243.1, read on the forward strand.
GACAAAAATAGGGAAAAAGTCATTTAAAAATATGTTTTTTTTTTCCGTTTGACCCTGAAAATTCATCCTGCGACCCCTGGTTGGGTCCCGACCCCCAGATTGGGAACTACTTTTAATATTTTACACCTTTTATATGATTCTTTTTATCTGTCTTCTTATTGTAACTTATTGCTGTGACTTCTCACAAAATATGATGTGTTTATTTCAGGCTTTTAGCTCAATTAAGAGCTGATTAAAGTTCCAGTGATATAATTCTCTTTCTAAAGGATCAGTTGCAGAGTGTATTTAGGCCTACGTTCGCTCAGAACTCAGGACAAACAGGGGCTCGATTGTTTTCAGGCACTGTGAGGAAACTACAAGCGTTAAAGTGACCAATCATCGGTTTGACACGGCTCCCAAATTTCAGTGAGAACTTGTTTCTGATTAAAAGCACATTTTGTCTCTTTTTCTGGCTTTTGTTAAAAGCAGAAATAACCAGCTGATCTGTTGATGTTTACATTCACACATGAAATGGACATTGATACTGCCTGCAGACAGTCAGCCGCTCAATGCTGTTCAAATACAAACCACAGTTTCTATTTTTACATGAAGTTTCCAAATTTTATTCATCTGTGCTGTTTGAGCCCATACCAGTCAAAAGCTGCTCATTGAAGTGAATTGGGAAGTTATCTTGCATAGTTTTCTCTGCTGGACCTTTTCCTTCTTGACGAGAAAAGGTTTGGGAATATCCCCGCTTTAGAAAACTATTTCACCAAACTTTGACATGGTCCTGACATTATCCTTACTTCTTTAACTCCACACTGTGTTTCAGAGATACAGATATCATATGAAACTAGATGTACCAACCATGTCATGCTAGCACGTCAGGAAGGGGGATAATTAAGGATGGAAAAACTGTCATGGCCACTTTCAAAGGGATCCCTTCACCTCAATATATCTGAATGAAAATGGGTTCTATGGCCACTTAATGGGCTCTGTTAACTCAGTGCAGTTTTTACATGCAAATGTGTTATTTTAGTGTATTTGAATATTTCTGTATACTGGAGTCCATAAACAGAGTTGGAATTGCAAAAACTGGAAATACATGCAAAGCTGAGACACATACTTAATGTACATTTGGCCTCTTCTCCTCTTCCTCCTGCACACTTTCTCTTTCTACAGGACAAAAACAGGGTGAGAGCTCATGTTAGTAAGTGTAAAACTGTGAGAAAGAAGTATTTTAGAAAGTTACAATAAGATAAGACAAACTAATTAAAACCAATTAAAAAAAGGCAACATTAAAGACAATAATATATTAATGCAGACATTTATAGATAGACATCTGATCTCAAACAAGAGTAGGATGGTTGTAACTCAGTCTTGTTCCTGGTCTGTGTTGGTGTCCGCTGCCACATGAGCACATGAGCCAGTCACTAAAAAGGAAAAGTATAGTTTCACAAAAACGGAACAATAACACCAGCTGTATCGTATGTTTGGACTTTGAGAACTCTGATCAAGAGTTTCCTGCAAAACCTGTTGCATCCAGTCTAACACCCGTCTTCTGCCCTCTGGTGGATTATTCGTGCACTGCAGACAGTAACAGGCCTCTGAGGGCCACATCCAGGTTGTGATTCTCAAGGTTTTGGCAGAAAGTTATTGCTATTTTAAAAAAAGTTAATAATAATATTGCTATTATTACAAATAATTCAGTATTGAAGCAACTTATAATTATTTAATATTTTTAACTTTATTTGATAGTAAAATTATGTTGAAAATGTGTGTAACAAACACTTTATCTGTAAATCCAAATATTATGCCTACCGCAATGTCATTTACATTTAAAGATATATTTAGAGTGAAAATGTAGATATTTGTTGTTTTTTATATATACAACATGCTCTTAGATAACTACTTGGATGTTGCAATGGCTATTATGTCTGCTGTATCTGTACATTATACTGACAAATTCAAACTCTTTTGAAAAAAGTTTGATGTTTGATTAAAGAACCAAACCACTTGAAATGTTCCAAATGTCGAAAACAACATTGGTTTTTGTTTATAAAATAAAAGGTACGATGAATAAATTGCCATATTTGCCTGAAATATCAAATAAGATGCAGAAAAAAATGTCATATACGTGGATTTTAATTTTGTAAATTGGCCCAATAAGCACTATTTTTAATGTATCAGGCTTCAAAGGCTGAAGAGAGACTGATACATACATTAGATCATAGAAAATCAGAATCAGGTTTATTGCCAAGTAAGATGGTTCATAACAATTAAACATAGAAAAAGATAAATAAAGATAAAATACAGAGACAATATGTACACTATGGTCCAATATTTAAATAATGAGTAAAGAGCTGTACAGGAATGGGCAAAATAGTGTCCAGGGAGGTAAGCAGTGTCACAGTGACACAAACTGTGTGTGTGTGTGTGTGTGTGTGTGACAGAAGCTCAGTAGCCTGTTCACTCGTGTGTTTGTTAGCTCCAGCACTCCACCACGAGGCAGGTTTTAGTCGATGCCTTCAGGGAACCTCACAAACACACAAAACAGCTGATTGAATGAGCTGCAGTGGTTTCATCTGTCCACCAGGTGTCAGGATTACACCTGCAGAATCTCCCGCACACAGGTAAATAACCATCGTATGTCTGAATGTTTCTGTGTGTATTTATGTGAGTGTGGCATAAGAACCAAATAAATCCAATCATGCAGAATTTAAAGAGTCCCCTCTTGATTAAAAATGGTGAAATAAAATAAAGTTTTTGTACATACTAACTAACTCCAGTGGGCAGACATGAATGTTGCTTTTTGTTGACTGATCTAATTAACCTGCACTTCAATTTAACTATAAGGTGTACTGGAGCCCAGCCTGACACCTGAAGCCCTGAAACATCCTAACAAATGAACACAAGAACATACAACTTCACCTTTTACTTAAATAGCTCTAAAATGTGTAATTTTCCTTATGGAGTTTTGAACTGCAGGACAAGAGTCAGAATATATCTGTCTGTTCCCGCACTGACAGCAATAAATCTGCTGCAAACAGTGAAGATGTTCAGACATTACAGACATAATACACACACTCAATAACAAACAATATTTATACCGTAAACTGACACAGACGGTCTGTTTTAACATGAAGGATATTTTGCTCTGTATTACACTGCAGTAAAGGAATCTCAGGAAGGTAAAATAAAAATAAACTTGTTTCTGGGAAACTAAAGCTCAATAAAGTAACCAAAATACTTATTTTAAGGAAGTTTTCATTGCTCAGAATCAACACAATTTGTTTGTTTGTTTACAATTACTCACAATTATTACAGTTACCTTTTATTTTATATCCTGATTACGTAACTACATACATGTAATCCATTACTCCCCAAGTCTGCATATTACATCGCATAAAGATAAAAATAAAATCAAAGCTCCAGTGTGTAATCTCCTGCACACAGACTGTATCTGTCTGTACACAAACGGATCACCACCTTGGATTTTACTGTATTTCTGTACATTTAATTAGAATCAGAATCAGAATCAGAATCAGAATTTTGTTTATTGCCAAGTAGGTTTTTACGCCTAC
>JAGRRF010011243.1:1839109-1852577 GCA_019097615.1 Morone chrysops
AAGGTTATCAATTTGGGAGGGACTAAAGTTGTTATAGGACTCTGTTATATTCAGACATGACAAATCAGTGTGTGTACTCCGTATACCTGCGTATACCCTGCACTACACCACTGTGCAACATGAATAAACGTGAACCTCTAAATAGTGCAATTTTATTCTCAAGTTGCTTTTGATTTTTAATGAATTATACAAAAAAAAGGAATTGCACCTATTTTTGCAAGTTTTACTTTCTCCTGCAATTTAATTGCATTCACTGCATTGCAATTTTAGGCCACAGTAATCTAAAAAAAAATCCTGTGAACTGTTAGAGGGACTGATTCTACAGTTATAAACATAGATCAACTAAAAGCTGGACGCACATTTTAGTCAAACGCTTGCTGTTGCAGACTGTTTCCGGTAGACTAAGAACACACACACACACACACACACACACGAAACAACAATATTTTTAAATACTGTGCATCAAATGTGGAGAGTTAAGTCCAGAAACATAACTCACAGAGGCAGTGCAGGACAGACTTTTTAATAAAGTTCAGTCACACAGTGTCAGCCAGATGTTGTCTGTAATATCATATGACCATGAAGTAAGTAAGAGAACACTGATACATTTATTCAATAACAAAAAGGAAGGAAACATCAAAAGAGTGTTGTAATTCAAGAGCATATCTAGTGTAGTATATCCAGTATATCTAGTGTTATAATTCAAGTGTATAAAACTCAAACACTAGAACCAAATTGGACTTAATTAAAGATCCCCTCCAGACATGTATTAGAACATATCAAAAAAGTCTGATTTAAACAATGTGTCTAATTTTTAAAAAACGTAGTCGTCTACTCCTTCTACCTCATTAAAAATAACAGAATCTATGAATATGCAAAAAGTTTTCCTGTAAGACGTCTCCTCCTTCACTGTAAAGTCTATTCTCAGTGTATGTGCACTGGTGGGTTCAAGTTTCTACATGACACTTGTATAAGTTGCATACTGGACCAAAAACTACCAAATAATATACATTCAGTAGCATCTCTGACTTCCTATGACTTCTTATCACAGTAAAGACGTAATGGATGCCGTGTGTTTGACATTAGGTGTAGAATGTCTTTGACGTTGAGACAGATATATGAGTCTGATGATCTGATTAACACAAAGGGCTCCATACGTCTTTAGAACATGTTTACAGTTTTAAGCCTTTGAAGAACTGACCTGCATTCATACACTGTATCTGTATGTGCAATCTAGGAAACCTTTGAGACCAAATCAGATGAGGACAGGAGAGAGTTTGGCATCTACATCATTCAGAGATTCCTCAGCAGTCAGGTCTGACAACCTCACACACACACACACTACACGTTCCATTTCTACCAGAAACCCAGAAATAAACCTAGATTGTAACCGCTGCTACTAACCACAATTAACAACCTTTACACAGAACAACCTCTCTTCTTACTCTTTCATCCGTGTTTCCTCAGTCCAATCAGTGTGTGTTCACCGTGCAGAAGCGTGAACAGAGCTGCATCCAGAGTCTGGAGATCGACCCCTGCGGGGACGTCTTCTATGACTGCAGGGAGTAAGTCCACACACACACACACACTCTCTGCTGATATGTGCAGGGACGTTTCCAGACTTTTTTGACTGAGGGGAGGGGGGGCACAAGCAGGCCACTGACTTATGCAGAAGTGCCATTAAGTATGTGTCTCAGCTTGTCATTCCCAATTTATGCAATTCCAAAACTGTTTATGGAGCCAAGTATGCAGAAATATTTAAATACACTAGGCGAAAATAACATTTGCACCAAATGTATGTTTTTTGCCCAAAACTGCATGGGATTAGCATAAAGTGGGCACATTTGCAAAGGGGAGACTTGTGGGAACCAATAGAACCCATTTTCATTCAGATATCATGAGGTCAGAGGTCAAGGGATCCCTTTGAATATGGCCATGCCAGTCTTTCCATCACCAAAATGTAGCTTAATTATGGAGCATTATTTAGCCCCCTTCCCAGCATGCTAGCATGATATGGTGTTAGGTCATCTAGTGTCATACCTTTACTCTTGCTTTAAGATGAAGCCCGCTACAGCCTCTGAAAGACGGTTTGGAAGAAGTAAGGATACTGGACACCTCTCTGGAATATGCCCCTGTTTATGTGTGCATATGTTTTTTAGGGAATAATGACTAACCTCTCCGTTTAGAGACCTACACAAGTACCTCAGTGGAGATCCCTTCATGCAGTACCAGGAGAGCATGTTTTTTGATCGTTTCCTCCAGTGGAAGATGTTGGAGAGGTCAGTATGTGTGTGTGTTCTGACGTGTGTGTGACGCCTAATAGAGGAAACGAGATACATATTATCAGTAAGTTGGTTGGGTAGCTGGTTTATCTGCTTGTACTCAATCCACTCCGCTGCAATCATTGTTGACACTGTGCCACATTTAGCTCAGTTTTCTTTAAGACTTGTTTTTTCATGTTTAACTGATCCTGGTCTTTCTCTTCAAGGCAGCCGATCACCAAGCAGACATTTAGACAGTACAGACTACTGGGGAAAGGAGGGTTTGGAGAGGTAAGACTGCAGTCACATCAGTATTTCTCTGCCATGGATATTACTTCTATAAATGGATGGTTAAAAATATATTATGAAATATAATTCCTCATTTACCTCTAGAGGCATTTAGACATTCAGTTTTGGTTTTATTGGTCCAAGTTTTGAGATTTCTGCCTTCACCCACAAAAGACTGGAAGTTCATTTGTGATACTCAGTGCTGGAATGTAACATTTACATTTACTCAAATTGTATACTTCTATGTTACTCTACACTTTTACTCCACTATATTTTGCAAGCTAATTAGTCCCTCCAGGAAGGTTGCACTTAACGCAAATTCAACCAATCCCAGGCCAGGCTAGGAAGGCTTAAAATCTTTTATAAAATACACAGGAAGCCAGTGTAACATGTACTCTTTTGTTAGTTAGAATTCCCGAGGAGTATAGAAACTGCATTTTGAATTGAATATAGTCTGAAGAGATCGTGTTTGCCTAAGCATGAGTGGAGGAATTTATAGTCGTCTAAACGGGATTATTGCATGAATGACCATTTTCTAGCGAGACAGAAAAGACCGGATTTTAAAGGTTTCGTGTAACAAAAACAACAAGACTGGGTATTTATTTTCACATGCTGAGATTATTATCGCAGATCGTGTCAAGATTTCTGCATTTAGAGGTGATACTGGTGGAGAATGAGCCAAGTTTTGATGAGATGTGATTGCGTGCAGTGTCTTTGGATTTTTATGGATTCACTTGAGAGAAATTATTTGACAGGACAGCCCTGAGAGTGATTAATTAGTTGTTATTAGTGGGATCGAAAGAGAAATATAAAGTGTAAAAATTTAAAAATTAACATAACAACATAATTAATTTAAATAATTGTGTCTGCGGATTGTGTCTTAACATGTAAATGCAGAAAAGCAGGAGGCCAGGGATTGACCCCTGAGGAACTGCAATCTGCAATCACTAATAGCTACAGTAAAAGTACTATTTCGGAGATATTAAGTGAAACCAGTCTAACACAGTGCCAGTGATGCCAGGAGATTTTTTAAGTCGCTTAGTTGATGGTAAAAATGTCCACACAATTAGATCCATGCAATATATCACTTAATTTAGCAAACGTTTGGGCTATCTGAGCTATCAGAGTATATAGTATACCAGAATCTCGCTGCAGTGAGATCTAAGAGGATTTTATTTAAATAGATGAATGACTAGAATCAGGGGCTAAAAGAAGATCTCTGAGCACTTCAAATGGCAAATTTATAATCAAAGTTACAGACTTTATTTTACGGATTGGGTACTTGGAGTTTGAAAAGGGCATTTATCAGTCAGAGAGGATCTACCAAAAGATGCTATTTTGTTACATTATGGGAAATGTGGGATCCAGTGTTTTTGGTGGCATGACCTATACCAGGGACTATACTATAATGAGTTTATATTTAATACTTTTAAAGACCTTTTTAAGACTATTACGAAAGAAATGTCAGACTATTTGATGTCCAAGCACATGAAGGAAAATCAGTATTGGTTCCCTGTCAGTTTTTCCGAGGTACAACTAATGTACGATAACCTAGAAGCAGATCACATTCTAAACTCTGTCGACGGAACATTATGAAACCTTTGACAGCCACCTTGTGCCTTGACTATTTATAGCTCGGAAATTAGTCTAAGTGATTAAAATAATAACTATAGCTCAGTCAATCTGAGTCATTGTTGAGATGCTGCAAATCACTGTTGTCACTTTAAAACTTCTTTGTGTATTGTTTCCAGGTGTGGGCTTGTCAGGTGCGAGCCACAGGGATGATGTACGCCTGCAAAAAGCTGGAGAAGACTCATGTAAAGAAGAGGAGAGGAGAGGCCATGGCTCTCAATGAGAAACAGATACTGGAAGGGTTGGACAGTCGATTTGTGGTGAGATTACTACAGTTACGTTCCCTCTGTGTTAGCCTTTAGCTTTATGCCTGCTTCCCATCGTTTCAAATAAGCTTTCTATTCTATGATGGTCAAAAAATCTTATAAAAAGGTAAAAATTACAGTCTTCCTCTGTGCTAATTGTTGTCCGGAAACACATCAATGAACCACACGATCGCATTTTAATAGAAATAGTCCCCAAGTAATGCACTATTCCTTCCTATACTGAGCAGCTGTTTTAGGACATAATAAACCCTTTTAAAAAGATTAAACTCTATATTTGTGAGGTGTTTTTAAAGATTCACATCTTGAGGAAGTCTTTAGAAGCAAACTAACACATTGTTGGTTTTATTCTTTATATTGGATTCATTGACAATAAGGTATATTAACAATAAAACATCACCTCCCCTATCTATTCTTTATAGAATATTGCCACCCTTATTATTATAGTAATAACAGTTTAAAACTGATCTACACTTCATATTCACTTCCTCATTCTGCATTTAGGTGAATCTGGCATACGCTTACGAGACCAAGCACGCACTCTGTATGGTTCTGACCATGATGAGCGGCGGGGACTTGAAGTTTCATATTTATAACATCGGTGTGCCCGGCCTGGACAAAGACAGAGTGCAGTTCTACGCTGCAGAGGTCTGCTGCGGTATAATTCACCTCCACCAGAATTCAATAGTATACAGGTGAGTTTTTCCACATTAAAGGGATAGTTGGTTTTTTTTAAGTGGGGTTGTTTGAAGTACTTATTTCAAATCTAAACTCAAAATGTACTTTAAGCACACCGTCTTATTCTGGTTTCTATTCTTTTTAAGGGTTTAAATTTTCGAGATAGTTACTTTACTACTTTTTATAGCTGTGTTTTTATGTGTTCTTTGCTTTTTATGAAAACCACTTTGTAACTTTGTTTTGTGCTATATAAATAAAGATATTACTATTATTACCTGCTGTAGACAGTGGTTGGGATGCTCCCAGTTTGGAGAAGCAGACAGGAGTACCAGCATGGAAGCTAATCCTGCTGTGGACGGGGTCAGTAACTAAACCGATTTTAGCCACATAAGTTTGCTCTATATGTAGAATATTTCCACAGCTTTACTTTGCCATCAGACAACTCTTTCCAACGGTAAGTTGAAGCCCTTACATCGATTTCTTCAAAACCACTAATCTCGTTTGACAAAAACAGTAATTTTACCTCAAAGAACATGGGAGTTCTGGAAATCAGCTAAACCTCCGTCGAGGTTGTGAGTCCAGTTCAATTTTTCAATTCAATTCAATTTTATTTGTATAGCGCCAGTTTAGTTGTTCTCTCTGGCAGTATTCCCTGCTGGGTCCCCACTCCTTTGCTAGTACAGTTTAAACTCTCTCCCAGGCCGGGTACAGACAGCTAATGGGCTAAGGGCTTGAGTTCCCACCTGAAAGTGTTGTCTGATGGCAAGGTAAAGCAGCGAAAATATTCTAAATATAGCATACACTGATCATTTCTTTGGTGCCCCCGTCCTCAGCAGTACATTGCTCAGCTTCCGTGCCGACACTCCTGTCTGCTTCTCCAAACTGGGGACATGCCCACTGCCCACTGCCGTACATTGACTATAGATAAGTCACTTCATAAAACCCGAACAACCCCTTTAATTCACATCTCTACTGTCGTGAACTGATTGAAATGTTGTGTTTGATCTTCCAGGGATCTGAAACCAGAAAACATTCTGTTGGATGACAACGGTATGTACATTCTCAATAAACACCTCATGTTTGTTTTAATGATCAGTGTGCTATAAAAAGCTCTGCAGCAACAGCTAATGTACAATAATAACCTTGAAGCAAATCACCTTCCAATCTCTGTAGACAGAACATGATGAAATCTATGACAGCCTCCTTATGCCTTGACTATTTATAGCTCTGAAATTAGTCGGAACGGTTTAAATGATAACAGTTCGACTACTGCCAAACAATCACTCAGTCAGTCAGTTTCATTCTTGGGATGCTCTAAAGGAGGAAGCAGTGGTGAAGGTATTTTGATATGGGTACAAACAAAGGTGGTTTGAGGAAGTAAAAATTAAATCAGGTGTGGTGTCGGCTATTTTAAGTAACCTCTGCACCTGTTTCTTCATTCTTGGAAGACCTGGAACCACATCTGTTTTTTTGCATGCCTTGGTAATTACAAATGAGTGGTTAGAGTACTTACAGCTGTCACGTGGTTTCTATTTTTTGTTTCAAGAACCAGTACCAAGTCCTGCTTTCGGTTAAGCTGCAAGTGTGGAAAGCAGGAATGAGTAAAAAAGGAAAGTGCGTCATAACGGCAAAAATCTCAAACCAGTTCAGTGGATTTATTAGTATTTGTTCCCTAAAGGACACATCCGCATCTCTGACCTGGGCCTGGCTGTAAGGCTGTATGAGGGGAGTCTGGTGCGAGGCAGGGTGGGCACACTCGGCTATATGGGTATGTATCTCATTATTAGAATGGATGTCCAGCTACAGAGGACCAAGCGTGTGTTATTTCACTGATTGACACAACAAAATTAGTCGAGACATAAATGTAATAACAGCCCAGAGGATCTAAAAGTCTTATCTGGACGCCCTGCTAAACCTGCAGGTTTAACCTTTAACGTTTTTTGATGTTCCTCGTTGTTTGACCTCCGACATCACTGCCGTATGTGTAAAAAAGAATTTGTTAAATATCTTTTTTCATTTGTTTTTGAGCCAGTAAGGCATAATAAATAAAAACTCAAAGGAGACTTGTTCCAGTCAGAATAAAATCATTCTGTTTGGAGGGTGAATCTGAGATGTTTGCATTTTAACTTACAAAATGTAGTTAATTTTACTGAAAACTTTTTGAAAAAAATGTTGATGGTTGGTTCATGGTGAATTTGATCCTGGAGGGACCGTCTAATAAAGGTTTATGTGATAGTATATTTATTAATGGTAATAATAATTATAATATTACAGAGGGTGTAGCTCGTAGTGATTTACAAAATACTTAAGAGACAAGAGAATAAATAAATGAAAACATGTGCAAACACTGTGAGATAAAGACAAATGAATAACAAATAAACAAGGTGTCTCATAGTTCTAATATGTGAAAGTTAAAGATAAGAAGTAGAAAAGTGACAGTTAAAGTCAATGTTAAGTTGGAGCAGTTACAATTTTGATTTTTAATAGTGATTCATGTGACTGAGAATTAAACTGTTGTCTGTTTGTAGTCTGTTTGGACTGCCTCCATAAACCACACACACCCACTGATTTATTGATTCGTCCTGGTTTTAGCTCCTGAGGTGATCAGCAACAAGCACTACGGGATGAGTGTTGACTGGTGGGGCCTCGGCTGCCTCATCTATGAAATGATCGCAGGGCAGCCCCCGTTCAAGTCCCGAGGAGAGCACACCAGAACCTCCGAGATGGAGAAGAGGATTCAGACAGAACAGGAGCAATACAGTGAAAAGTTCAGCAAGGAGGCGACAGACCTCTGTTCTTTAGTAAGTGTGGAAACCTGCTTGACAGGTTCATGTATCAGATCCATCCATCTATTGAGAAGGTAACAGGTTTACTTCCTGAATTGCAGCTGTTGACCAAGGACCCGAACCAGAGGTTGGGAAGCTTCTCAGGGGGGACAGAAGTGCAGTCGCATCCTTTCTTCCATAAAATCAACTTCAGGATGCTGGAGGCAGGACTTATCGAGCCTCCATTTAAACCTGATGTGAGTATGAATGATTTATATAATTTTTAATAATACAATTAGGGATGGCTCGATTCCACTTTTCATGTCTGATGATGTGATTTTGGTCAGTATCGAACCGATAGTGTCATTGTAAAGCCTGATAAAACTCAAACAGTTTGAGCATGAAAGATGTTTGATTTGAGTAGAAGTCACTCAAGTATTTCTCGTTAAGGTAACTTTGGTAAATTACATTTATTGTATTAATTCTATTCAGTTAATCGAAGTAAAACTCATATGCAGCATTTCTCCAAACTTATTTAAAATGAAACAGAATTTATCTGAATAAAGTCAGTTAAATGCATCTTCTTTATACAATTCACATTATAAATTAGTAATAATAAATCATAATTAATTAGTTGATTATATTTAGTATTGATAATCTGAATCTGGAAAGTAAAGAGTAGCAGGAATTGGAATATTCAAGTACAAGAACCTTAATAACTGTACCTAAATACAGAACTTGAGTAAATGTACTCAGTTACTTTCCAGCATTGTGCCCTTAATAAAGGTGGAGGTGTGATTTCTGTCCCTACAGCCCAGACAGGTGTACTGCAGCGACGTGCAGGACATCGAAGAGTTCTCTTCAGTGAAGGGGGTTACTCTGGACCACATCGACAACAACTTCTACTCTCAGTTCAACACAGGCAGCGTTCCTATCACCTGGCAGAACGAGGTACATTCGTTTTTTGTTTTAAGTATTGTGATTTTTTATTTTTTGGGGGGCTTTTATTGCCTTTATGATAGTGACAGCTGAAGACAGACAAGGGGGGAGAGAGGGAATGACACACAACAAAGGGCCTCAGGTCAGATATGAACCCTGGGCCGCTGCAGCAAGGACTCAGCCTTGGTACATGGGTCGCCAGCTCTACCCACTGAGCTAACCGGAGGCCCACGTTCGTTTTTTGTTTTTTTTATTTCCCTCAGGTGAATCTTTTTTTTAAATGTAGGCCAATAACTGCAGCTCAAGTCCACCGGTAAAAAAAAAAGTCTGTCTGAATGAAGATCTAAATGAGTCCTGTCAGTGGGAATGAGTACAAAGCCGACTGTACCACAGAGTATTTCCTGTCCCCTATGTGGACCGTCTGACCTGAAGCAGAGTTTAGCCGGGCACTACCACGTCCAATTAGTGCCAAGGCAGAGGACACAGTGGAGTTATTCTGATGTCTTCTGATCCTTTATATAATTGATGCAACTGTATTTGCTGTACATTCATGTTGAGAGTGGCAGAGGACTTTGAATTTGATCCATAAAAAGCACAAATTGGTGAGTCACCAGAATGCAACAAAACATTACACACAGTAACCACAATGAAGGTGGCACCCCCTAGTGTTCCTGAGCACGAAGCTCTGAGTGGAACCTGAGCACATGGGCCTGCTTATGTAAGTATTTGTAGACGAGTTCAATATCTACACAAACCTCCTCCTCCTCCTCCTCCTCTTCCTCTGTAGGTGATAGAGACGGGATGTTTCAGGGAGCTGAATGTATTTGGCCCTGAGGGATCTCGATCTCCAGACCTCGATAGGTCCCAGACCCCCGAGAGCTCCAGACGCAGCCTGTTGGACCGAATCTTCCGCAGACATGTGAGACCAGTTTCTCAGAGTGTGTGTGTGTGTGTGTTAGTTTATGTAATGTCTTAATATTCCTGTCCTCTCTTCCTCCGACAGCACCCGGATGAAAGCAAGCAGAGTTTGGTGTCTGATGAGGACTACTTGTCATCAGAGCTGCTCAGCACTGCCCTCTGAGGCCGCTGGCAGCACAGAGCTTTGAACTGAAACAACCCACAACCACAAAGGAGGCAGATCTGTTTGTCACTGGAGATCCCAGCATAGCATTTGTTTATTTGTGTTTGTATTGATCTCCTAACCGCCCTTTATTAGCACTTGCTTCCTTATGTATTTTACTGTTTCATGCACCGACATTTACCATTTTTGAACCCAGTATGTTAGTAGCTTTCTGTTAAGTACTTGAATTTTGATGCAAATAGCATGAAACTACTTAATAACATTACATTTAATTGCACCAGTTTCATTGTTTTAGCTGTTTAATGAGTTTTTACCCGGATTAAATGAAGTGTACTTTTCTGATTTGACATCACCAGACTAATTATGAAAATAATCACTAGTCCATGAAGCAAAAATATATATTTTAAAGCCTCACAAACCAAACAGGTCAGGAGCAATTGGGTCAAAATGCCTATACACTCTGCCTCTATGTTCTACATGTAGTTGTGTTTTTCCATTATCCCAACTGTCTCCAACAATATTCAAACTCAGAGGAATCTGTCATTTTACTCAGGTAACGCTGCGTTTTCTACGACCCTCCCGAGTTACCATGACTTCCAAGTAAATGCAGAATACATCAGAGTTGAGATGAACGGGACTAAACGTAATGTGAACTAAACGTAATGTGAACTAAACGTAATGTGAACTAAACTTTGAAGTTTCATGAAAGAGTTCAACCTTTGTACATGTAGAATTTTTTTATTTAACCCAGAGTATAAAACAGTAAATAACTGACACACATTGTAAAACAAATAAAATTAGCAAAAACACTGAATACACTAAAGACTTCAGATGGACTCTTGTCTACAGACTGAGTGACGTGTTGAAGTGGATCCGTTGATCTGCCACGATATGCCCCACAGGTTCAACAGGACACCCAGTGAGCTCTCTCTACAGCGTAACGATAACTTCAAAATATAAATATTTTAAAGCAGAGCACCAAAAAGAAGTGGATTTAGTTTCATTTTTAGGACAAATTTAAAGTTTCAATCAGGTTACAGCCACGAGTGGTGCTTTCATTTGACACTCTGAGGGTGGAGCGATGGTTTTACTGGAGGTGTGTGCGTGCTGGATTCAAAGCCGCGTTCAACCCTCCCACGGAGGGCTGCGTCGCCCGTCCACGTCCGTCTCCACGTGGTACAGCATGTCGGCCAATGTGTGTTCGATCACAGCTCCCCAGCCCATGTCACTCATCTGAGGGGGGGGGGACACAGAGCAGAGGAGTGATAAACGACAGCTCAGAGGACGTTAGTGTTTGTAAGATCAACTGGACTCGTTACAGAAGCTCTCACCGGCTGGTACTTGAGGTCCTTTGGAGGGTGTTTGAAATGCGGACCGAAATTGACGGACACCTGAACAAAGAGACGGTTAAGTTCAGTTTAAAAAAAGAAAAAACAACCCAAGAAAGCAGAAGAATCCCGAATGTGAACCCGTGTAACTGACCGTGCAGCTCTTGTAGAGTGAGATGGCAGGGAAATAGAGACCTTCAAACAGGTTCTCAAAGGCAACACCTTGGCTCACTCCGTTCTTAAAGAATATCATCTGAAAGACAGCACCCACGAGTTAACAGGGGGGCAAACAGGGCCATCCACGGCTGGATTTTATTTCAGAGAGCTTTTCTCACCCTGCTGGGGGTCATCGACTTGAGGCTCTTCTCCGCTTTGTCTACATAGTCCTTCTCCTCGAAGTACAGGTAGCTCTTGAACTTGATTAGCGCCTGAAAAGAGAACAGATTTAAGATGTCAGGACGGGTTTCTAAAGTCAGATTCAGTGTGTTTAATGACCTCAACAAATATAATGTGAGACCCAAAAAGGTCTAAATATTTAATAAAAAAACCTTTTTCACAGCAGCTATTTTAACATGAGTTAGTAGAGTAAACACTCCTCCGCCTCACTAATTACCACTGCACAACCCTGGTGCTTGTCAGATTTCATTTGAATTCAACAGTCCCCCCCAACATGAAAGTCTTTCTGCATAAATTACATCTTGCTTGGTTTCCTGTCAGTGCTTCAAGGATGCCTACTGACCAAGCTGTACTATTTGCTTTAAACACACCATCTGCGAATGTAATACCTGCACCGAATTCACTGTCAATTAATCTTTCCTTTATTTTATCTGTGGACATTTTAAGACAGAATAAGGATGTGTGCTCAGTCAGTGTAGTCCTCCTTGTGTCTCAGGTGTTACCTTGTCCTTGTATGTATCAGGCAGAGCCTTGGAGGTCTCTGTGGTGTCGGGCAGCTCTATGAAGAAGCCCAGTGTGTCTCCCTGGCCGTAGCCCGAGGAATAATGCTTTCCTAACGACTGGTGAAACTTTGTGCCCTTCTTGCTGCGCCACGAGTAGCTGAACTTGTCGTAGCCCAGAGGGGCCTGCAGGTTGCCTGCGGTATGAAAAGGGGAAAATGTTTTAACACTTCAGGAATTATTCTAAACTACAAAATAATAATAATAATACTTCCACTGCACTCCACAAGCATTTGTTATGCTGCTTTATACTTCTGTTCTACTACATTTATCTGACAGCTAGAATTTATGCGTATTTGTAATGAACTGAAGGATGAGGATGGTTTCAGATTCTTGAAACCAAATAAACTATTTAAAAACCCTCCTGGATTAGCTGGACCGTCACAAAGTCTCTACTGACCGAGCGGTTGGGACCAGCCGAGCCGGGCCGCAGTCTCTGAAGGCATTTCTTCAACAGTAACCTCAAAGTACCAGGCGCCCTTCCGTACACCATGCGAAGCTCGCACCATGGAGTAGCCCTTCTCCCCGGTCACCGTCAGACGGTCGTCAGAGATCTTCAGCTGAGGCGCTGCAACGGGGACATACATGAGTCTCATACACATCATATGAACGTCTAAAGAGAAAGGGTTGACCTTCTGAGTACCTCTGTCATGTAAGGCCAGCAGCACCTTCTCGTACAGACAGGCCCTGTACAGATCTCCAGGTATGGGTTTGCCGGCCCAGCAGTCCAGCTCGAGCTTCTCCGGGTCTGGAGCGTGAGGGTCCGGTTCTGCCAGGATGTAACGGTACCCGTCTTTATTAAAGGGGTGCTCTAGTGGGTAACCGTGAGGAGGCAGCCGCTGGGCCGAGAACAGGGGGTCGCTGGGAGGAGGGAGGAAGAGGTCGGTGATTTAAGTGACAGGCTCAACAGAGCTCTGTGTGTGTGTGTGTGTGTGTGTGTGTGTGTGTGTGTGTGTGTGTGTGTGTGTGTGTGCACCTGTGTGTGTGTGTGTGTGTGTGTGTGTGTGTGTGTGTGTGTGTGTGTGTGTGTGTGTGTGTGCGCGTGTACCTTCGGGTTCTCTTGGTGGCTCCTGCAGCAGCGCCCTCCTGTTGCTGCTGTTGTTTACGTTTGGCCCCTCGTCCTTTTCCCGGGCCAGGGGCCAAAGCACCTTCAAAAAAGCACAAGACAGTTTATACACCAGAACATAAAGACACAGACACACACACACACGCACACACACACACACAGACACGCACACACACACACACGCACACACACACACACACACACACACACA
>JAGRRF010011243.1:1860020-1878906 GCA_019097615.1 Morone chrysops
CTTTTGGTTGGAGAAGATTATAATGTTTATGTGTAATGGTTTGCTTTGTGGACGTTGGGCGCTGTGGATTTGTCCATTCGTCATTTCCTCACTGGATGATTGATGTGCGGTCGGGATTTCCGCAGCTTCAGAAGCAGCCAGAAAGAGCGGCAGCAGCCAGTGGTTCATGGCTGAAACCTGAAGACGAAGAAGAGTCCAAACAGAAAGGAGAATCCATCTCAGACTCGGAATGAATCACTGAGATATATAGCAACAGGAGGAAACTCTGCACATTTTTAGTCAAAAACATTCAGTGAAAAAACAATTCACAACACTGTAAAACCAGATGAGTTCATTTAACTCAAAATGTTCTATATCAACATTTTTAAGTAAGTAAAAAAAAAACATTTTTATTTGTACTGTGAAAACAAAATACCTCGTAAAAAGTTATTAATCAGGAATGTTTCTTACACGAAATATGCATGCAAATTGTGCTCCCGAGTTTCTTCTCTCTCCCGCTTCCCTACAGTGCCAACAGTGAGCAACACTAGCTAACGTTAGCTTATAAATGGAGTCCGCTAACGTCTACATTAATTTATTAGAGCTGCCACAACGGCTTCCAGTCAAGTAAACAAAGTAACGTAAAGTGTAATTTACCGGTAGGCTACAGCTACAGCCAGTGGCTACAGAAGCCGTTGTGGCAGCTCTTGTAGATGTAATTAATTAGTTATCACAAGAAAACAAACTTTGTTATATCGAGATAACGAGATAATAAATCGTTATCACGAGATAACAGTGCGTAAGAAAAAGAAAAATCAATGGCCATTTCTGGCTTAATTCTAAATATGATTGTAGTTCATTTATTTCACACCAATGGACACAACAGGACGATGACTGCAGTTCACTTAACGGCCACTGGAGTCACTAATAACAAGCCTTTTCTTATAGTTACATATAGAACCTTTAAATACATTATTTTAGTAGTTGACACATATAAATCTAATGTAATGTAAAGTGTAAATGTTTTCCTTTATTAAGCGTTACAAGTGTCCCCTGTAGCTACATCCCAGCAGTCTGGTGCTGACGTTTATGTCCCGCAGCTGATCGGGTTGTTTGAACGTGCAAATGTCTTCTTTACTCTGTAACATTTCCATTCGCTGTTTACAGAGTGAGGAGTCGTATAAGAAGCTTTGTGAGGAGCTGAGACCACCCCACGTACGTTCTGCAAGTCAAACAGTATTTAAAAGTTTGTGGGGGCCGTTCCAGCACCAGTAAAGATACGTCGAGCACAAAGACAAGTGTGCCGGCAGACGTCTCACAAAAGAGCAGTGGAATGTTGAGAGCACCCCTGGGTGCTGCAATAAATCTCTTTAACCTATTGTGAGGAAGATAACAGCGTGTTTCCTCCTCCCCTTTCCTGCTGCAGTGGAGACACATCTGTGACGGTGGGAGGAAGTTATGAAGGAATGTTTCTCACTTCATGTTTATTATTCATATTTTATTGCTAATAAAATAAATAAATACATTTTTGTGTTTTCTTTTAAGTTTGTGGAGATTTTTCCAGTTTGGATGTAAGTCTTGAACTTGTCCACTCTGCCTCCCCTATTTCAGTATTTGAACTTATCTTCATTTGTATTCTGCAGATTTTGACATTGTCTCAATTTAAGGATGTTTTTAATCAATTATCACTGTAGTCAATGTATCATGCAACTGGGTAAATGGTTCTAACTGGCTTTCAGATCGTTCATCTTCATTTGATGGGATTAATGGAACATTCTGGAACATCTTATATTACTACTATACTGTATTATACATTTTACCTTGTATTATATTCTATATCTTAGACTATGTTATACTGTTTTATTATATTATGTACTATATTATATTGGTATCATTGTTTTTATTAAATAATAATAATAGAGAGGAAGAATACATAATGCATAGCAGTGTGTGCTGAAATGAAATAAAATAAAAGATTAAAATACATCTTACATACATATTATTATTCATTTACATTTATCTGCACTTATTTCTGTCTTTTTACTGCTGCAACCCCTGAATTTCCCCTCTGAGGATCAATAAAAGATGATCTTTTTCCTTATTTTTGTCACTGTTAAAATTGAAAATTTAATTGAAAAATAAAATTATGTCTATACGTCAACCTACGGCAACATTAAAATGTTAATGCATCAGTTAGGGTTAGAAGGAAGCTGGAAGTTCTTCCGTCACCACTGGTTGCTGTAAAGTCATGTAAATTGGGTATTTCTGTGTGCACAACTATCCTACAGTATATTGACTTTCCACTCAAAATATAAGTCATGATGAAATTACAGTAATTATTGCTGTTTTCACTGATAAAAACTGTATTTTGACAGTTTACCAACGCTTATATACTAATATAAAACATTTATTCAATGTTTTGTTGTGAAAACTTCCATAATTTTACAAGATATCTGTCAGTTAACAAACAAATCCATGAATAATGACAGAACAAATAAATTTTTTTTAGTTTTTTGTCACAGAGTTTACACAATTTTAGAAATGTATTAACAGTATAACACTTGAATTTAATTACAAAAAATACAGAAATAAATCTGTAAAATAAACAGGAAAAACCTGTAAAGTTTTACAGGAGATCTGTGTGCATTAGTCAGGTTCAGTTTAGACTCATTTAGAGATGCTTGCTGTTCCTCAGTAGTATTTTTTTTAATGTTATCTGTCCACATCCGCTTACATTTTCTGTCTTCATCATTTCTTCATCACCTCATCCTTTTACCCCCATTCCATTTCCCTGCTGTCCTGCAGAACAAAGCCCAGGGTCAGAGAGGGTCAAGCCTACTGGTGACATCTGCTAATTGTCCTGGTGGGCCGGCCTCTCTGGTGCTCTCAATACCAGTTGCTCTGTAGGTGTCTGTAGCTGGGAGCACACAGGCAGCTGCCACCTTCATGAGTTACCTCCACAGGATCATTTATCCCCCCCCCACCCCCCAACGACTCGACTCCGAGCCCCCGTGGACCCTCCTTTACACTGTGAGGAACGGTCACTCTAGGTAATAGGAAACTATAACCGTTAATGTGGATTTAAAGATGGGACTGTTACCTGAATTGTGAAGTTAATGAAGGCAGATAAAAACAGATGAAACATAAACACATGTAAAGAGGCAGCGATGGAAAGTACATTTACTCAAGTACTGTACTTAAGTACAATTTTAGGTACTTGTTATTATACTTTTTATACTTACTTTACATCATATAATCCATATTTTTGAGTTGTGACTCCTCACAGAGAAACTGTGTCTTAATTTAAAAAACAGTGTGAGACTAAAAGATATAAAAGGTTAAGATGTAAATATAAACGTATGTATCAGAACTTTGTTTATTCTCCATTAATCACCTCACAGCCTCTCAGATTTATCTAGTGACTCTTTGGAGGGGCCGGATCCCTATGTTGGGAACCACTGGACTAAACTAGGAAAGTGCATATAAAGTTGTCAAAGTCTATGGAAGCTAATTTCTGCCAATGTTAGAGAAAAAAAGATCTTGTAAGTAGTTAATGTAAAATATTCAAATATTTTAATAACATTAAACTAATAATCCTTATTATTAATTATAAATACTGTTGTTTTAAGAAGTTTTCACATTATTTTCAGATATTATGTAATATTTCGATATACTAATTCATTATTTTGAGAAAGGTTTTCATTACTTTGAAACAATAAGTCATTACTTTGAGATATTATGTTTTTATTTCAATATATTAATTGCTTTTTGAGTTTTTTTCATTATTTTGAGATATTATGTCTTTATTTTGATATAATAATTAATTATTTTGAAGGTATTATATAATTATTTTGAGATACTAAATCACTTTGATAAAGTTTCTCATTATGTGACTTACAGTAGTTTTCTCCATACCAACCTGCAGTGGTCAGATGTCCAGAAGCTCCAATAAAGTTGTTGTTTCTGGGCTTCTAATTAAACCGAAGTGCTTTGTGGGGATGTCGCACTCAACGGGACAAGTGGCACTATGGAGACCTGCGCACAATACGGGAGAAAAGCGCAAACTTTCCCTTTGATGAGTCCATAAATTAGCATCACAACCGGCGTTCACGTGTCCTACCGGCGTAAAATCCAGCATTTGCAAATAATGACAAGTCAGACAACAATGAAGAACACGGAGGCAAAGAAAGGGGGCACATTTTAACCAGATGCCCAGCAATAAATAACCAACTCAGTGCCCCCCCAGCTGAGAGGAGACATTACCATTTTGAAGTGCCCACTCGGGGGTCCCACGGGGCCGGAGCGTGTCTGCGCGTCCGCACACAGGCTGCGATTGTTCCTGCAGGACGCAGCGCTCCGTTTGCCTCACTTTCTGAATGAAATGTAAATGTGTAAGCGCTCTGGCGACGTGTGCACAGGCTGTGTATATAAAGCCCTGCAGGAGCAGCACAGACACCGACACTGCTACCTGCGCCCTGACCGTCCACACACCGCTGAAATGCAGCCGCTTGCAGCCAAACTGCCGCTCATCCACAGGACCCCCTTCTCTGTGGAGGATATTCTGGATCCCGCTAAATTTACTAGGAGAATAATCTGTGCTGAGGACGCAACAACAGGTGAGGATCAAACTTAGTGAGTGCCTAAAAGAGAGAATCCGAACCGGGAGAGAGATAACTTTATAGCCGCTTTATTCTTTTATTCATGTATTCGTGGTTTTCTGTTTCAGGAGCTCCTGCAGCCACAGATGAACCCAGAGAGCGGCAGCATCCTCCGGCAGGTGGGAACTGCAGCCCGGAGGAGGAGGAGGAGGAGGAGGAGAAGGAGGAGGCTCGGTGTGCGGGGAAGCTGCAGAGGTCGAAGGCAAAGAGCCGACGCATCCGCACCGCGTTCACCCTGGAGCAGCTGCACATCCTGGAGCGCAGCTTCCAGCGGTGCCACTACCTGTCGGTGCTGGAGCGGCACCGCATCGCCTCGGCCCTGCGCCTCTCCGAGACCCAGGTCAAGATCTGGTTCCAGAACAGACGCACCAAGTGGAAGAAGGAGCGGCTGCAGGGGAAGGAGGCGGAGGAGGAGCTCGGGTTCTCCGTGCACACTGCGGTCTGCTCACCCCTGACCTACAGCCTGTACTGCCCGCAGCGCACTCCGCTGCAGCTGTTTGCGCCACTGCCGCTGGGGCAGTTTCATCATTATTATACATGATGAGTGAGCACATAATGGACCCAGCAGCTCCTCCAGGACACGGTTCTGCAAAATCTATGGCACTATTAGGATCATTCAGGAGGGAGCTGTTAAAGTGCCAACAGGACTGAGCTTACAGATGTTTTAATTGTAATTATAACTTATTTTCATAAACATTTTTATTGAAGTTGTTCTTGTTTGTTCCTTCTTTCCTAAAATATATTGATTTAACCCTGGACCAGAACAGAAAGTCTCTCTGACCCTCACACAGAGCAGGAAAAGAGTAAAAGTTATAATGTAGAGACATCTTATTCTTATATTCCCCCTGTTGGGTAACATTGTGCCAATGGCAGTGACAGTATGATATAAAATTATGACCTTTGCTATAATACTCATAATGCACACAGGGATACTCACCTTGCTTCTTTTCCAAACTGTCAGGAGGCCAGTTAAAAAACAAACTTTAATAATAACCTCAATACCATAACTCATCTTTCTTAAATGATACATTAAATGGCTCGTTACCAAGCAGCAAACTGTGGCTGCGCCATCCTCTGGGAACCACAATCATCTGTACAAAAGAGGGGCCAGAAGTAAATGTAATTAAAGTCAATGTTTCCATGTAGTTCAGATATTCAGAAGTTTGACCTGCTGGTGCCGCTAGAGGAAAAGTTTGAGGATCACAAAAGTCATAAGGATTCATACTCTGTACTGTGAATGTGTGACTCCAATTTAACGACAATGCATCCAATAGTTTTTTCAGTCTGGACCAAAGTGGACCGACTGTCATTGCCAGAGCTGCACTGTCAGCATGACTAAACATTAGAGAAGTATTACATAAAGAAACAGAAGACCACATGTGTCTACATTAATGTTTCTAAAGCACATGTTGCTTGTTTTCGCCTAAAATCTAATAAGTAACCAGATCAGATTTCAGTTAAAAGAGTTGCACTGTGAAGTAAAACAACCCTTAAACCCTCTTTAATGGCTTCAGATCAGTTTAACTGGTCTCAGATTGAGATTAGTGTGTGTGTGTGTGTGTGTGTGTGTGTGTGTGTGTGACATAAACAGATGGTCTGGAACGGACATAAACTTCATCCAACACTTTCTTGGCCAAGTTGAACTCATTCTGTACCTGAAGTATTTAAAGACTCACATAAAAGAAAAACTCAAAGTCCTTCTCACACACACACACACACACACAGCACATCTGTATGTAATTTAGCACATACTCTTATCCTCAGATGGCAGGGGGGTTCTGAACTCTCCAAACTGTCCATCCATTAAAGTGAATGAGATAAATCAGTGAGGTATTTAGTTTGAATAAATCAATAAAAAAGTGCTACTCCTCTAAACTGTTATGGGAAAAACAAAGATGGGGGGGGGGGGAATAATTGATTTAGCATTGACTATTTTTCCCGGGGCTACAAATTCTGAGATTTCTTTCCTCTGTAAATAAATAAATCTTCAAATATCCACAATTCATTATTTAAGAAGAATGAAAAATCACGTTATCATCGGTGTTTTTTCCTGGCTGAAACCACCTCCATCAGTGAGGTATTGGAAACAGATGGAGGCAAAAGAAAACAAAGTACTGGACAAAATAGGAGAGGCTATTGTTACACACACACACACACACACACACACACACACAGGTCTGAGAAAGGAAAAGCCAGAATTATGAGCATGAGCAGATAAATGAACCAACATGTAATGGAAAGAGATTAAATGTTCTCCGTGGAGATAAAATGGGGCTGATACAGTCGATGACATTCTGATCATAAAACTAACAGCTCAGCGTCTCAGAGGTTTTAATCCCAGAGGACGCAGCTGTTGTCAGTCTGCTTCACGGACATTCAGTCATCGGTGGTTTGACGATCACTGACTCTGAACCGAAGTTGTTATTGACTCTGGGGTCAGTGCCTGAAATGGGCACTTCTGGTTTGTGTCCATGAGTACTGCCCCCTCTGGTGAGCGTGGTCGCACCCTCCACTGAGGTCACCGGACGTTGGGATTTTTTCCAAGGAGTATACAATAAAAAGTTGTGACATACCGGTAACTCCCTAAAATTAACTTTGATGCTTAGATTTCTAAAACCCTGCGTGCAGGAATGCTGCTGACCTCCTAAACCCCACACAGGACTGCTGCTCTAAGTAAACACATCGCTAGCTTAACACTAAGAAAACAGCACTGAAAACATCCTTGCTGAAATGCATTAAAAAAAAGGCAAAATAATTAGGGTCATGTTGTGATTAGGGCACCTTTTGTGGTGCAATTCAAGCACTGTTCAGAACAATACAGCCATGTTAGCGGTTCAGTGATTCTGTATGTTCTGTATCAGCATGCCCCAATACTTACTGCAAAACTAATTACATTTCCATCAGCTCAGCTGTACTTTGTGTTTAGAGCTAATGAACAAATGTTAGCATGCTAACATGCTACACTAAGATAGTGAACATGGTAAACATTAAACCTGCTAAACTTCTGCACTTTAGCATTGTCACTGTGAGCACGCTGTCATGCTAGCGTTAGCATTTAGTTCAGAATCTGAACTGATTGTTTTTGGCTGATCACGGCCCAACAGGTACCGGTCCTGAAGTGATCCGCAGTCTGAACGCAGTCTTTTATCACATTAACCTCCTGTTGTATTCTGCATTGCGTGACAGTAACAGCACTTTAACATCTTTGATTGTCTTACTGTCTAATTAATGCCGCTGACGGAGAGATGACCGAGCAGAACAGAATGTCCCTCTGTTGACTTAAAACGTGACTCAGTTTGTTCACCCAGGAATAAATACTTCAAACCTCACATCTGGTAACAGTTTTTCTGACTGAGTAATGCTGTGTGACCGAATCGGTGACCGAACACTAACCTAAAAAGTATTATGTAACATCCTCATCTAGGTCTTTTTAACATGATTGTTTAAACTTGTCATGCATGTTTTAAAGGCTGCAAATCTGAATGGAGTTTTTTTTCTGAATCCAGTTTGAAGATTTTGGAGAGTCTGCTCTGGTAAAGCGGATCAACACTAATAATCAGGACACGTTATCTTGCAGAGGAAGTCCTCCAGAGTCCAGAATGACCTACAGACCAGTTGGAGCCACCTGACATGTTTGATTTTAAGGGCAAATTTGTTCTTACTGGAACTTTAATTGTACAAAAACTGTCCATAAACATTAAAAACACCCATTGCAATGTTTTGGAAAAGGTCCCAAGAAAAACCAGCGAATCCTGGAGGGACTGATAAAACAACCAGTGTGTAGGATTCAGTGGCATCTAGTGGTGACATTGCAGATTGCAACCAACTGAAAACAGCTCACTTCCAGAGAAACTATGCTGGCCGTGAAACTCAGATAGAAGAAAGATAGATGGAAATACAGATAATGGCTTCTTCCGCTGTCCCCAAGTGCCCCAAAAAATCCATTAAAACAGCTTTAAACATACCAGACCAAGTAACCCTGCAGCAGCTAAACCAAAACCACTGAGTGTTGTGAATTGAGAAATCTCTTTGGAGTTCAGCTTTTCATTTAGAAGAAGAAGACGTTTGGGCAAGTTTCTTCTTTTAAAGGTCACATAATATTCTTACTTTAAACTACTAAAACTTTGCACAATTAACCCTTTTATTGGGCCCCATTGCCTTCAACCTCATATTCACTTAAAAAACTCGGCTTGT
Source organism: Morone chrysops (assembly GCA_019097615.1). Taxonomy (NCBI): domain Eukaryota; kingdom Metazoa; phylum Chordata; class Actinopteri; family Moronidae; genus Morone; species Morone chrysops. Next base: position 1,868,852 of record JAGRRF010011243.1, read on the forward strand.
TTCAAGTTATGTCTTCTACCATTTAATGTCCTCACTCATCCTCACTGAGTTCTCATCCACATCAACTGCACTCTTTTAGTCTTTCTTTCTTTCTTTCTTTCTTTCTTTCTTTCCTCGTAGGAATGTCACATGTGGCAGATGCTCCTCCCCTCAGCTCAGAGATGGGTGAGGGGAAAAGGGGGTGAAGGGCCATGAGGGAGAGATGTGACTGAGGAGTATGTGGGAGGGGAGGAGAAGGAGGAGGAGGAGGAGGAGGAGGAGGAGGCAGGGAGGTGTGTTGCTCTGCTGTGGCTGTTGCTGCTGGAGAAAATCCACTCCAGACAGATGCATTTCCTCCGCTGCAGCACGACCAGGAGGCTGCTTTAAAACCTCCAGCCCACAACTGTTTCTCCCTCTCTCCATGCTGACTCGCCATCAGAGAGGAGGAAGCTCTCCAGACCTCCACAAGCTCATCCTTTTGTTCTCTTCAGACCCTTTCAAGTCTTCTGAGACTTCTTAAGGACCTCAAAGTCTGGTGACTCAAGACAGCTGAATCTGTGCATCTGCAGGTCAGATGTTGGTCATTAGTTATTTTTACAGCTAAGTCGAGTTCAGGGGAGTTCTTGGAGTTCGTCTCATCTTCGTCAGCGTTGTGTTTTCTATTGGAGAAATGAGGGCTGAGGTGCTGGTCGTCTGGGTGGGTTTGACTCTGTGCTGCGCTCTGGTCTGGACTCGAGAAGATATGAGGGAGAACAAACTCTCCAGAGGCCCGGCTCAGGTGGGAGAAGCCCGGGGACTGGTGGAGCACAGGAGACGGGGGGAGGAAGGGGATGTTGAGATGTCGGACAAGCCTGCTGAAGTGGTGGAAGAGAAGACAAAACCAAAGAAGAAGAAAACACCTGAGGAAATTGAGGCAGGTAAGAAGGAGCTTCTACAAACACGCTTAGCCATGGTAACAGACACAGAGTCTACTGTTCAGATCTGTTTGATTGAGTTTAAAGGTTATATAGATTCACTGCTGCTAGAGGCTGCACTGGAGCACCAGCATCTCTCTCTCTCTAATGGAAAGGATCCCTGCAGAGATAGACCTTTAGTTTAATCACAAACAGTAATATCATTATCACTATCCACTAGACTCCAGAGACACAAAAACTGTACTTTTACCTCGCATATCATCGTAATATCGTAATTTCATTCAAAGTGGACAGAAACAAAATAAAACTCACCAAAACCGTCTCTGTTAGTGTTTCCAACAATCACCAACTCTGGTTTAGTGGAAATAAATCCGTAATTCACAGAGTTAAACAAGAAAAACCTTCCGTTGCTTTCCTCACAGCCAACAGTTGTGGAGCGACTCACACGCTCACAATCTAAATATCATCCATATGACCCTTAACATGCAGGTTTTAATACAATTTGTCTTGACCTCTCTTGGCCTCTGCTCTGCTCTGAGCTTCCAGTCACAGCTTGCAGCCAAGACACTGAGGATACACAGACAGGAAAGGCTGCAATCAATCTCTGAAGAAGGAAAACATTTCGGTTGGAGCTCTGTTATCTAGCTCTCTGTCTCCAGCTTTCTCTCTGAACTCTTCCAGAGATTTCTTACCCCCATATAGTCACAAAAAGCTTTGAATGTTCAACCAAATGACTTGCATTTCAGAGCCAGAATAGCAGAGAGGTTTGGGGTTTTTTGTTTTGGTGAAAATATCTCAGTGATTCAGAGATGACGGCGCAGAAACTTTCAGTTGGTGGTCTGACAGTTTCTTGGCAGCCTGACCGAACCTCTGCTTACATGACCTGCTTTCTCTGCCAGAAATACAGGTTACGTACACACGACTGTAAAAGTTTTAACAGCTTGTTTTGTCAAGCGCAATGATCAGAGAATGAGCTTTTACTGTAAGAGTGGCGTTTGTGCCTCAATTATGTCTACTAGAAAGACACATCTGTGAAAAATAGAAAGTATGAGCAACAGCAGAAATATTTCCACTACGATTTTCCGTAAGTGAGGAGGCAGGATTTACGAGAGGGCCCGCTTTCAGGAGCATTGATACAATGATGTTCTGAATGTTAACTTTCCGCTGCATGAAGCAAAACCACAAGCCAAAGCAGCCAGAGCTTTTCATGTGTGGCTGATTTAGGTTGCACAAAAGGCCATAATTAACAAAACCTGAGAACCAAAACATATTTTTCATTTCTTCAAGCTTTGTTTATCCAGAGGAAGGCTTTGCTGAGCATGCAACATCTTTATCGGCCCTGTTTCAGTCATATTCTTACGATTTTAAGAGGGGAGTGAATGCTGTTATCTTCTGTTTACTTTGAAAGCATTTACTCTTTGCATGGACAGAAAATGTGTTGTTGAGCCCTTACCCTCTGAATCCAGACCTAAAGTTCCCATTAAATGCATTGCACAGGCTATATGCCCAGAGCCACAAAAAACCAACCAGTACTAATGAAATGTTACCAGCTGTCCAAGATTTCTGTGTTTCAGTTAGTTTGTAAATGGAAGCATATTCCATTCACTTAAAAATGTTTTAACAAGTCATTATCTCATAATTCTGAGATGAGGTTTCTGAGTAAAGCCCCAATGTTAGGGGCTTTGGGTCAGACTCAGGGGGGCAGAGAGCCAGCTCCTGGAGGTATCTTGTTAATATATAAAAACCGAGCCGATTTTTTCAAAGATTATCTTAGAATTATGAGATAGTAACTGTTTAACTCAGAAACACTGAGCAGAATTTTTCTATTGAGAAAAACTCTCAAAATGATGAGATAACAACTTGTTTATCCAGAAAAAATTAGCAGATGTTGTTTTATTATGAAAAATTAAGAAATAATAAATGGTTGATTAAAAATATAAATAAAAACAGGTAAAAGGAATTCTTTTTTTTTTTCATGTTGTTAAAAAAATGTTGATAATCCAGCTTCATTTGTCACAAAACCATAATTGTGTCTAAGAAAACTAAACGCTCCACACTCTGGATCTGGAGTTTATGAGGTAATCTCATGCTGTTTAATGTTATTTCTGTGTACAGTCACAGAAAAGGTGACTGACAGTAATGAAAAGAATCTCTGGTGTACTGAGGGTGAGTAATGGATTGGTTGTGAGGGACTGTTGTGTTGAAGGACCAGTGGAATATCAAGAAACATGTCTAGCAGACGAAAACAAGCCGCCCTCTGTGTCTGCGCTGGAGTCTAATGATGGTTGCATAACAACGGTGAATTAGAAACACCTTAAAAGCTCCCTGCAGCCCTTTGAAGATCCCCTCTCTGTAATATTCCAGGTAGTTCAACATGAAACTACCTATTTTATACTTTTACGTCTTTAAGCAGTTTGTCATCAGACACTCGAGGGGGTGTAAAACAACACTGAGCTGATTAAAGGTCAAAGCTGCAGGTTCTGCCTCCACACATCGGTCTGTTAACCTTATATATTTTAATATGTAAAAAGAAACTAAAGGCTGGATTTGCATGATGTTTACAATGCACACGCTGTAAAATCACTACGTAAGAGCTTACAACACTATCTTAAAATCTTTGTTTGAGTTTGTTAAAATGGTTACTTAGTTCACAGAAGTTCTTAATTAGGCCTGACTTCCAATTAGGTTTATTTTTTCAGTTTATATAGTTTATTTTTCTAATATTAGCTTATAGCAGATATTTCAGTATCGACATATGTAATAAAATATTGAGGTTTTTAAATGAGTTTAGAAACAGTGTTACAGTTTGTCTACCAGAGAGTCAAGAGAAGATGATTTTACACTGTAAATCTCACTCAGATATATTCTGCTCACAAAAAACTCCAGATGATTAAATGTTTATGAAAAAGAAAAAGAATGATGTTTTATACTGTAATTTCTGATCCTCCTGTGTCTCCAGTTTTGATGGTTTTCTCCACTCCTGATGAGGTTCACCTGTGTTTCATTGGTTAATCAGTTCTCTGTGTGGTTTCCCTCTTTTAGTTGTTTGTCTCTCTCTGTTCCTGGTTGGTTTACTGGTTGGTTTGCCTTTTTGGATTTTTCACTTTTGCTTTTCCTGGACTAGTTTCTGTTTACCTGTACCTGCCTGTAAGTGTACGAATACAGCTGCTCCTGTTCTGACCTTATGATGGACACAAGTGTTCACTGTTCAGGTCTAGTGTTTACTGGCCAAATGTACTCATTAAACTTTGTCTACACGTTACTACACAGGCCATGCTGACAGGAGAGGAGAGGAGGAGAGATTGTCTGACAGTATTGCAAATGGCGTAATGTGAAAGAAATAATAATAACTTTATTTATATAGCACCTCTTTGACAGACAAAGCAAAATGATAGCCGTAATACATACAAATATAATTAATATATAAATTATGAATACTAAAAATGCAATAATAAGAGCAAAATACAAGCCGTGGAAATAATTAAATAAATACATTAAAAAAACCAAATAAAATGGATAGAATAAAGTAAAAATATGACATTGCATAAAGGCAAGTGGGTTTTAAGATTTTAGAAGAAGGTACTGATTCTGCAAACTTTATTTCTGTCTATTAATCTCTATATCTACTTTAGAGCAACCAGAAGGACTGCAGGCTGCGTACCGCCTCAACATTTCTGCTGTGTAGCCTGTGGAACCCGACGTGCTTATAAAAGTAATCTTAAGTAAATCCTAAAATCAATTCTATTTGTTCATAATAGTGTAAGTGGGCTGCGGGGCCATCACTGGTCCATGTGGGGGAGCAGAGAGTCTTTCAGAGAGTGAGAAGAGAAGCTGGACGTCAGTCTGTACAGAGCTGGAACAGGAAGGAGGGGGAAACAGTTCAAACACTAATTAACATGCTGTATCTGGTTTGTTTAACTTGTGGATGAACAAAAATGTAAAAACAACTATTTGTGGTTTATGTGGGGAGTTACATGCTGGAACCATTTCTTGGTGAGCAACCCCCCAGTGTGGGGGTTGTTCACCACTTAAGCTAGGCTAACCGTGTCCTGACTATAGCTTAGTACGAACTAACCCTTTAAAACACCAAACTCACACAATAACACTAACTAACCGAGCGAGGCAGAGGTGGAACAGCAACAGTAAAATGAGTGTTTTTGTCTCTGGAGTCTGGTGGAGAGTGATAGTGATATTACGGCTGTTTGTGGTTAAACTAAAGGTCTATCTCTGTAGGGATCCTTTCATAATGCTGTCACACACTGACAATAACAACCTGAGTCTGTCAGTGGCAGAATAAATTAATAAATAATAATGAATAAAAACAACATTATAAAGAACCTTTCAAAGCCAGAGTTACAAGGTGTTGTACAGTACAAACATTAGAAAGTTAAAACAAGAAATAACAGGATGAAAATAAAACCTACACAGAGGACAGAAGTGCTTATGAAACGAGTTTTAAACAACAGTTAACAACTGATTCTGCATTATTTATAATTAGGGTCAAGGTGGTTCCACAGAGTGGGAGCCATAAGCCTTGATATTGGAACCGGTAGAAGGTCTTGGTCATATTAAACAAGGCCCAGATTGAAAAATACCAGAATTTCCCTCCGAGGCACAGACATGAAGATTGGCATCACTCTTCGTCTCTCACTCTCAGAAAGAAAACAGACAAAATGTTGAACTTGCCTCTTGCCAGGTCCAAACTGTAAATGAGAATTGTCCTTTCAGTTGACTTATCTGATTAAAGTTGAATAAAAACATTATTTTAATGAGAAAACATTTGATTTAAAGGCCCAGTTTGAAGAGGAGCCGCTCTCTGTAGATAGAAACAGCTCATTATAAGGATTTCACCGTACAGTTACGCTGCCAGGATCAACGACTGATTTACTACGATCACCTTTCCTCTCGCTCTACCATCAGGTCACACTTTGTATACTCTTATATAGATAGACCGATTAATCAGTGGGCCGATTATCTGCCATTATTAGTCACTATAACTCTCAGTCATCCTGCTGTAAACGTTTGTCCTCAGTCACCATCGTTCTCTGTATGACAGCGAATCTAATCTCAAACCTTTACTGGCTAACATTAAATATACATTGTTTTAATGTGCGATGTATTATTTTACACTGTAAAACCAAATAAGTTCATTTAACTCAATTTTAGGTTAAAAGGAAATCTTGATTAAGCTGCTTTTACTTGTAATTTTAGGTGGCACTAACTTAGTGTTATAGGTTACAGAAACATTCCTGATTAATAACTTTTTACTTGGTATTTTGTTTTCACAGCACAAATTGAAAAATAAGTCATTCATTGGCCGTCCTGCTCTCTGAGGATCAGTATCGGTCGACCACCACTCTTATGTAGCCATCCCGCCCTGTGCACCAAAGGAACATTATTAGTCTTTGGCAGTGGTATCCACTCTGAGTGTGTTTGGGCTCAGACCAAAACAAACTCTCTCTCAGAACCGAGTCCTGCTGCGTTTGCATGTTCTGTCTGTTTCAGTTTGAACTTGTTTTATGGGATGTTTGCTGTAAATAACACAGAAAAAACTGAAGACAGACATTTGGCAATAAAAGTTCTCATAACCCGACAATAAACTGCTTAACAGCTGCTTCACAGGCCGTACTCTCTCTCTCTTGTTGTACACAGCTAACTAAGTGTTTTCCTCTCTGAAGCCAGGGCAAAGAAAGCAGCAGAGAAGGAAGCCAAAGCCAAGAAGCAGAAAGCCCCAAAGCCCACCAAAAAGCCAAAACCTCCGAAACCCACCAAAAAACCCAAAGCACCAAAACCCACAAAGAAGCCAAAGGCGCCCAAAGCCACCAAGAAACCGAAGACAACAACCACAGCGCCGCCGGAGAGGAGGCGTCCATCTGTGGAGGAGGAAGAGGAGAAACTGCTGATTGAACTGGGCTGGGACACACGTATGTACACACTATATTCTTTAACATTTACAAGGTACTTACAAAGTTTGACTTGTAGATGAATAAAATGTTTCTTCAGGAAAGGATAGCTGCAGATCTAATGATGTTGGAATGATTTTGATGTCTTATCTGTTTTGCAATGAATTCTAAATATTACACAACCTTCCTCTGTTTACATTTGGTCTGACGGGATTCCTTTTAACTGGATTTTTTACAGTGTTTCGTCCTGTGACCCCAAAGGGGCCTCGAGGGGTAGAGCCTGTTGAGCCAGACTTGGGTGAGACTTCCACCGCTCCCTGAACTGGTTTTAGTCTTCATTCGATAATAAAGTTGTAGTCATAAATGCTCGAAAGGAATTGCTAATATATTCACTAGTGTTGCAGTGATGGAAAGTACATTTAGTACAATATTATTTCGATTTTCTGTGACTTTATACTTCTTCTTCTCTACATTTCAGAGGCAACAGACAGAGAAAATAATTTAAAAATCAATAAATGACAAATAAATAAAAATAAAAATATACAGAAAAAATTTAGTAATTTATGTGCAAAAAATATTTTATTTAAAAAAAATATATATATACGGAAATAAATTAACAAATCTAAAAAATAGATTAAAATGCTTATTAATGTATATTTTTTATTTATTTTCCACATTTTTCATTTCATTTGACTTTTGTATTTACTCATTGTTTTACTTATTAATCTTTATATTTCTAAAAAATGTTTTAATTATTTTACAGATGTATTCTTTTTTATGGCACTCCTATGACTCCATAGAATTTGACTGAATCCGTACCAGTGGCAGGCATTAAGGATATAACTATATATATAAAATCTCCAATCTTTTCTCTGATGGTCTTGTTTGTTTCTCTCATATAGAGGCATCAGGATTAAACTGAGACTCCTTGTAGTGGGTTGAAGTAAAAGATCTGAGTACTTCTCCAACTTCTAAAATGAAGCTGTAAAACTAATTCTGCCTCCTCGTCTCCTTCATGCAGTTGACGTCTCCAAGAGGCCGACACCTCCAACAAAAACTGCCAGTGAGCTCGACGCTGACTACTGGGACGCCAGGCGTAGGTTTCATCAACATCTATTCATTCAGAGCCAAACGTTTTATGAAGCCTTTTATGACGAAGCGTAGAGGTTCCAGCGGGTTACGAGGGCTGTGAAAATTAGAGATTTTATGTGGAGAAGCACATGGAGGATACTGCTGATCTCCAGGAAACAGATTTATTATCTAATATTTTCAGCAAGCAAATGAAAGCAGAGTCTGAAGAAGAGTTTGTCCCTGCAGATTTATTTCCCCTCTAATGACAATAACTGGTTAAAATTGCTGCTGTGGACTTTAGTTACTGGTTGATGAAGAGATTTTGCATTCAAATCTGATGATAACAGAGGATGTGCTGTGTTCCTCAACAGATGAGGTTCCCGGTGGATACCCGGATAAGAAAGAAGGCACAACTACTGAGGTCATCATGTATATACCAGGTACCCGTCTGTCACACAGTATACGGTGTGGTTTGCATTGAGATGATAAACCATAAGTGAAAAGCTGTGTTTCCATGCAGACATTATTCGGCCCGCAGCAGTAACTACACACAATGACAGTCAAGCAGAACTGAAGAAATATCTTAATATAATAAGAAGACTGAACAGACACATGTCCAATTTATTCAGCATATACAATACCTAAAAATCAACTAAAAACTCATCAAACTTGGCCCACTGGGAGTTGGAATGTGGCCACTTCTGGTTTAAACGGCCATTTGGTATTTTGAAAATGTCAGAAATGGATTGTGCATCTTCAATTACACCCAGAACCACTCCAATATTGTCCAAATTGGCCAAAAAGTTGGTGAAATATTGTCCATATAGGTGATTATGCTAATGAATGCCAATTATACTAATTGACCAACTAAAGTCTAAATTCTGGTGATCCATACTGTACATTTCTAACATAATGTAAGATATCAAAGTGTTAACCAACCTTCCTAAGTTTGTTAAAATATGATTTACTATTAGAATATCTTTTATCTGCTTTCAATTTTTTCTTTATTGTGTTGTATTTGCTCACTACTGGGTAACAAAGTGTCACTGTTCAAATGCTAAAGCTGTAATAATTGATCTGTTTCTGTTTCAGAGGAAACCACCACCGTCCCATTTGTCGGGCCCTGGTATGAAGAATATGATTACGCCGACTGTACGTCTCTCACTTCTTAACTACCTACAAAATCAGCTTTATGTGCTTCAGGTTTCCATTGTGACAATTAAATGTTTTCTATCTCTGGTTCATTCACAGTGGCTGCTAAGAAACAGGAAGAAGAGGAGGAGAGAGCTCGCAAAGAAAAGGCAGAAAAAGGTCTTTATTTGACTTTTCTGGGAATCGTGAGGGTTGAAATGATAAATGATGTCTTTCTTTCTTCTAGTCTAACAAATCCCACAAAAAGACCAAAACACTGAATGAAACATGCAGTCGAAACTGTCCCCGACAAAAGCATAGTTTTGGTCACATTCCAAGTAATGTACTGCAATACTACTGTGCTAGCTCAAGAGTTTCATTTTATCAACACAGACCAGTTATATTAGAAAGAAAATAGTAAATACGAATCCGGGTGTTTTCAAAGATTAATTAAAGCTGCAGTAGGTAGTTTTTATAAAATAACTTTTTGTCATAATAACTGAAACTTTCACTATATCCTGACAGTAGAACACGAGACAGATAATCTGTGAAAATATCAGCTTCCTCTGGCTCCTCCCAGTACTCCTAATGTGGATTTACAAGAATCCACCGGGCTGAATCTGAAACTATATATTTAAAGATCCCCTCCATATATGTATTAAGACATATATACAAAGAGTCTGCTTGATACAATAATGTGTCTGTGTGTCTGTCACAAAAAGTAGAATTTAGCTTTAAAATCCTTAAAAATCCCCATTAAAAATAACAGAATCTATAAATATGCAAATTTAATTCATTCAAGTTTCCTGCTGGACACAGGATGTCCTCAGTGTGCCCCCTGTGCACTGCTGGATCACACTGTAGAAGTTGCATACTGGACCAGGATCAACACTATTAACTATTACGATTTTTGTGAGCTCAGAGAAACTTTCAGTGGATTAATGTGAAAACATCCTTCTAGTGTCAAACTCTGCACAGACTCTTTCAAACATCACACTGCAGGAACAAGAACAAACCCAGAGTTCTGACTGGAGGGGGGGGGGGGCCTTTAAAGATT
>JAGRRF010011243.1:1878998-1893998 GCA_019097615.1 Morone chrysops
AAAGCTGCAGACAGGAAGTCAGACAGAATAAGAGCATTAATCTTTCAGTGGTTTGTTATTAATGGCAATAATCAGAAAGATATGGCTAGAGGAGGAGGATGAAGACTTCCTTACAGCTGCTCAGTTTAGTGTAGTGCTGTGGATTGTTACGTAAAGCTCAGGGAGCAGCTGGCTGATGTTATGATGATATCAGCAGGCAGGGAGGGAAAACATCAATCTGATAACACTCTGTTAAAGTATTGCATAAGATTTTGGTTCTTTCAAGTAAAATCAAATAAAAAGTTGCAAAAATCTCCAAAATCCAAACAGTTTTCTACACAACAAACCGTGAAGATATGAACTGAAACACAAACTGACCCATATTCTGGATTGGAAACACATGAGGAATGTGTGAGTGGAAACGAGAGTGCACTGTACGAGCATGTGGTAATATTTTGTGTGGCGGCGGCTGACCGGAGAGCAAGGTCCATGTGAAAACATGCTTTGACACATATTGTTTTCTCATTACGGTCTGAAGCTGAGCGGCTGAGGAAGCAGTGGGAGGAGGAGGAAGAGGAGAGACTGAAGCAGATGTCAGTGCCGGTGGAACCAAAAAGTAAGAGAATCTAAACTCTGTTTGCTTGAGTCTCACTTTTTAAATTCTGATGTTGACAGATTAAAGGTTCAGTGTCACATTTCAGAGCATCTATTGTCAGAAATATAATATTAATAGGTATGTTTTCATTAGTGTTTAATCACCTTAATATAATAATCATTGTGTTTTTGTAACGTTAGAATGAGTTGTTTTTATCTACAGAGGGAGCAGGACCTCTTCTGGCGGAGTCCGCCATGTTGAACCTCCATGTTTCTACAGTAGCCCAGAAGGGACAAACCAAACACTGACTGTAGATAGAGCCTTTCATGTGTTTTTCTTGGATTGGCTGGAAAATGCATCATCACAAAGCTGAAACAGGCTGTTTAGATGATCATACATATCTTATACTACCAACAGTATATAAAGTAGTTCAAATGAGCTCAACCTTAAACATCTACAGCAGTAATATTAATGTTAAAAACATGTTAAAACATCAGATATAAAAGTGAAACACTGACTGCACTATGAGTACTTTTACTTTCATACTTTGAGTACATTTTGCTCCAGCAGGGTTTTGAATGCAGTGAAGTATTTTCATTGGTATTAGTACTTGTACTTCAGTAAATGACCACCACTAGGGGGCTAGAAAATGTAAGATACACACAGTAGGCATTTAGGCACTCAGCATTTGGTTCACTTCTGTGAAGAACTGTAAATTTGTGAAAGTAAATTGTCAAGAAATAGAAAAATGTCAAAAAAGAAGCCTGTTAAGTCTGTATGATTGTTAAAACTATTTAAAAATTCATAATACAGAGAATTGTATAAAAAATTCTCTAAACAGGAAATAATCTGCTTCAAAAAAACTTCACTGTTTGGGTTCATTGTAGTTTTGAATATAAATATTGAAATATTCATAAAATATGTCACTGAGTCAGTTTACTAAATGATAGAAAATGGGTCCCGCTGTCTGTCTTTATTGAAAAGGAGACACTCGTTAACGGCTGCAGAATGAAGCCGATGAGTGTTTTGAATTAAATGTCTGTGTGGAACATTTGTCAAGCAGATGCTGTTTGTGTGTCTGTGTTTGCTTTCAGAGTGTCCTCCTCTGGGTTTGGAGTCCCACCGGGTGGAAGACGACCAGCTGCTGGCTTCCTCTCAGTCTCACCACGGCTTCGCGGCTCAGAGGGGACGACTCAACATGCAGGTACAGACAGACACTGTTGGGATTGTTGGGGAAGTGGGGATTGTCTGTGGAGATGAATTAAAGCCGTGGTCGCCTGCAGGGCTCCGATAATGAGGACGACCTGTACGGCGGTGGATGGTGTGCAGAGGCAGAAGAGAGGAACCACTGGTTTGAGGTCGATGCCCGCCGAGAGGTGGAGTTCACAGGGGTCATCACTCAGGGAAGAAACTCAGAGCAGCAGTGAGTCCCGCTTAAACTGCATCTTGCTGTGATTCAATTACATTTAATTTGTATAGCGTCAAGTCAGAATATCTCAGGACCTGGATTTCATACAAATAATAACTGATTTACTCTCATTTTCTTCCTAGTGAAGATTTTGTGTCCTCCTACTTCGTGGCCTTCAGTAATGACAGTCGAGACTGGACTACACTGCATGACGGCTACGCTGAATGGGTAGGTGGGACAATACCAATAACAACCAACATTTAACAGGAAGACACTGAATGATTACAGCTCTGAGATTCTCTCTCTCTGCAGTTGTTCTATGGGAACGTGGATCGGGACACACCGGTGATGAGCCAGTTTTCTACGCCCGTGGTGGCACGCTACATCCGCATCCTGCCTCAGAGCTGGAACGGCAGCTTGTGTCTGAGAGCTGAGATCTTGGCCTGTCAACTTCCCAGTCAGTACCACAGAGAACATCATTCTGAATGTCACATCTCCAACATGTTTTGGAGTTTTGGAGATAACGGCCGAAGCCTGGTACAAAAAGTATATCTTACTGTACTCTGGACGTGATCGGTTTCTACTCGGCCGACAGCAACACATACCTGCCAAGTGCATCTGCAACTGGCTGCCCTCAGCATCACTTTATCTGCTCTCTATAGCCGTGACATGGTTGGTGTAGATGGTACAAATAGCTCTGTGGATTATCTTCAGTATCCCAATCCCGTTGAGTTTTAGCACTTTGTGCACCACACTCCGAGTTCCATCTGCTTCCATTATATTGGAGAGAAGGCTCCAAAACTCACATCAAACTCTAGATGGATAAGAAATAGCACTACAGATAAGAGGAAAGACATGTATTTTTGGATTAACTTTCTCTTTAAAGGTTTCTGAAGGGTTTCATGACCTCATGAGTCACCAAGCTTTCTCATTCCTTTGAGTTGTATGTCAGCTTCCACTGGGAGAAAAAACATAACTTTTGCCAAACTTGAAGTTAGAATGGTTTCACCCAACTATGGTGAAATATAAGAGTCTATTTCACAACATGAACTTCATAACCTCACTGTTACTTTATTACATAAGACTGAATAGCTGCTGAGCGCTGTGTCCTGTAACTACGATCATCAGTGCATTAATTATTTCAGGCAGCTACCGCAGTGAGAATGAGGTCAACCCGTCAGATGACCTGGACTTCAGACACCACAACTACAAGGAGATGAGACAGGTCTGTTTTTAACTCGGATTAATACAAAATAAAGCGTTATTAACTTTAATATTATTAACTGTAAATATCACAGATTAGTTTCTTCTGGTCTCTGACTTCCAGATGATGAAGGTGATAAACGAAGAGTGTCCCAACATCACCAGGATCTACAACATCGGTAAAAGCTCTCAGGGCCTGAAGATGTACGCCATGGAGATCTCTGACAACCCCGGAGAGCATGAGACAGGTACGAGAGGCAGACAGCTGACAATAAACACACAACCAGAACATATCAACAGGCCCAACAACCTAAATAATCAACAAAATTGAGAATATAAAAATAAGAAAGAAGTAGATTATGATATATAATAAGATTAATATTTTATTTAGAGATTAAACACATTTATTTTTTCCTTTTGTTCCGCCGTCACTCAGGTGAACCTGAGTTTCGGTACACAGCTGGTCTCCATGGTAACGAGGCGCTGGGTCGAGAGCTTCTCCTCCTGCTGATGCAGTTTCTGTGTAAGGAGTACAATGACGAAAACCCCAGAGTGCGCCGCCTGGTGGATGGAGTGAGAATACACCTGGTGCCTTCACTCAACCCCGATGCTTACGAGCTGGCATATGAGATGGTACGATGGAAGATAAATTACACCATAACAACAAAACATTGGTGTAGAAATTAGCCTCTGGGTCAGAATAACTGGTAGCCTCATAAGGCAGTTTAAGGGCCACTTTTTCTACTATTATTTTCATGATGTACGTATGTAACACCTTTAAAATGTTTTGAAACCTAACGTGGTCCATCTTGTCGTCCAGGGCTCAGAGATGGGGAACTGGGCACTGGGCCACTGGACCGAAGAAGGTTACGACATCTTCCAGAATTTCCCAGATCTCAACAGCATCTTGTGGGGAGCCGAGGACAGAGGCTGGGTCCCTCGTGTCGTGCCCAACCATCACATCCCCCTCCCAGAAAACTCCCTCAATGGCTCAGTGAGTTTGTTGTACGCCTCCAAGGGCACATTTAACACTTTTAATTCCTACTGAATGTATTGACATTCAAATGTTTCTCTGCTTCTTGATCACGTAGCTTGCGACTGAGACCAAAGCCATCATTTCCTGGATGGAGCGCAACCCATTTGTGCTGGGAGCCAATTTGCAAGGAGGAGAAAAACTGGTGGCATACCCTTTTGACATGCAGCGTCCACCAGTTTCTGTAAGGCTATTTTACAAAGACAAACCCAATAAACGTACAGAAAAATTTCAAGTGTGCACCCACATAATAAGCCTTTAATACCTTCATGTTGTTGTTAAAGTTAACCGATAGCCGGCGTTGGAGGAATAATGCTGACATGAATGAGGAGACGTGGGCTCGCATTCAGCGGCAGAACGAGGGAGCTCTGAGGGAGACGCCCGACGACGCCATGTTCCGATGGTTGGCGATGTCCTTCGCCCACAGCCATCTGACCATGACAGAGACCTACCGAGGCTCCTGCCATGGTGATGATATCACAGCCGCACAGGGAATCACCAACAGAGCCAGCTGGAAGCCAGTGGTGGGCAGTAAGTGTTGCTGGCACAGAAGCTGTGTTTCCACCCAGAATACCCATGTGTCGAAGCACAATGAACAAAAAAAATGGTTTGTGGCTGCAGATTTAAAAAGCTGAGTACTCTACCAATCAGAAATGTTCAGTGCTACAGGTCCCAAAGTTCCTGTACTCAAACAGTAACTTTTAGGAGGGTAAACTAATGTCCCCAGCACTTAATTTAAAAAGGGACCAGTTCCTCCAAAGGTTCCTATGGTAGAACTAGTAAATGGACATTGTACTTTAGTGGTGCAACTGACGAGTGTTTCTTGGGCTTTTAGGGCAGTTACCTGCTTTGCCTGATTGGCAATCAAACCTTCAACCATCAACTCCAAGTTATGTGTAACCATGCAGGTAGCTTCGGATTTATTAAGGTTTTCAGATCTACGCTGTCAATTAAATTAAATGAAAGTCACATTATTACATTTGTGGTACTGCAAGACTTGAAATGAAAACTCAACAGCAGAAACAGAGTTGTAGTTACTCTCAATATAAAGTAGTTCCTAATGAAACATGCTGACAGTGCTATCCATTTTTTGGAAAGACGTGTTGCTGGTAACAGTTTCTAATGTAACATATTGAAGCATTGACTCCATTGTATGAGTGTTTTGGCAGGAGTGGATACTAAAATAGAAACTATACATGGGGTGTGAACTGAACCTGTCATCATCTTCTACAGGTATGAATGACTTCAGCTACCTGCACACCAACTGCTTTGAGCTGTCAATCTTCTTGGGCTGTGACAAGTTTCCTCACGAAAGTGAACTGGCTCTGGAGTGGGAGAACAACCGCGAGGCTCTGCTGTCCTTTATTGAGCAGGTTAGAACAGGACTGACAGTATAGTGGAATTAACTGACATCATCCAGTGAGGCGCACTTGTTGTGCAAACACACATTCCTGGTAGATTACATTCTTATAGGGGTTATTTTTACTTCACGATTGTTGCCACAGTGAGAACTTTCTAGAGTTGTAAAGGCTTGTTTACAATTCTAGTTTGAAGGCTTTTAGATAGAGCATCACTGACAGCCACCTTGTGTAGGGTTTGTACATTTATGACTCTTTATGACCCTCTGGTGGAAGTCTGGGTTGTTTCATTTTTCTACAAAAACAGCCATCAGAATAATATGAAAGATGCTGTACTCTCTGGCCTGCTGTTTCCTGTTCAGGTACATCGAGGGATAAAGGGTGTAGTAAGAGACATGGAGGGGAATGTGCTGCCTAATGCCACCATATCTGTGGAGGGAATACGGCACGATGTCAAAACCGGTACGTACGACAAATACAGTTTTACCAGCTCTGTCGTTATCTGAGATTATACATATCAGGCACATATTTTTTACTGGCCGTTTCCATGCAAAGCTGAAACTTTAACTGCACCAGTCTTGATGTTGTGAAGGCGAGCAACAATGCTAGTAATGATAAATGGATAATTCCACTCAAATGCATTAAAACTTTAGTAACAAGCCTGTCTTGAGTAGAAAGTAGAGATATTTATAAAAAAAAAAAAATGTTTTCCTGTTACTCATTTCAGCTGTCAGTGGTGATTACTGGCGGCTGTTGAATCCCGGAGAGTACAAGGTGACCGCCAAAGCCGACGGCTACACCCCTCAGACCAGACTGTGCATGGTGGGCTACGACGCTGGAGCCACTCCATGCAGCTTTACCTTGGCCAAATCCAACTGGGACCGCATCAAGCAGATCATGGCTCTCAGCGGCAAGAGGCCCATTCGACTTGTCCCCAAAGTGGTGAAAACGACCGCTGCCAGCGCAGTGGAGGTCACCAGCACCACGGAGAGTCACGCCAACTCTCAGAACGCAGAGAGGCTCAGGCGGCTCAGGATCATGCGTCTGCGCCGGATGCGGCAGCAGAGGTTACGAGCCGGTCTTCGTACCACTTCTACTACCACAACAACCACCACCACCACCACCACAACGACGACGACGACGACGACGACGAGAGCCCCCACAACGATACCCGTAACAGAGACCACCACCTCCTGGTACGACTCCTGGTTCCCTGTGGACAACTGGTCAACTGAGAACCCGTTCGATAGCGTCATCTTTGACCCCGTGGCCACACAGGACTATCCTTTTGAGTACACCATCGATTGATTACTACGTTCCCCACATCTATGTTATACAAAGACCTTACTAACCACTTCAGTTTGCTGCAACAGCACAGCTTTACAAATGCACAATACATAGGTTGTTCAATGTTTAGTTCTCACAAAGTCATCTTAAGGGAACGATCATAAGATAAATATGTGTTGGAAAATTCTTCATAGAGAATTGATCTGGAATAGAAAGCTTCTGCTGAGCAGAGACTATACAGTACAGGTTTAATTGGCTCTATGTTCAGTAAAACAATATAAAGTATGCCACAATACAAACAGGATATGATTAGGTACTTCTCCATTAGAAATGTATGCATATCTCTACGTTTCTTTAATGGCTTTACAGTGTGATTGCTGGCCTCAGTTAAACTGATTCAATGTACTGCTGAATGCATTTGATTAAAGTGAAGTTATTTTCTAAATTTCTTCAGTCTGTGTATTATTTGTTTAAAGTGAAGTTGCAACAATTAACAAATTCAATCAATCCCTGTGAATTCTGAACAACCTTTCCACAACCCAATCGGTGTTTCCTACGCAAAATGTCAAGCCATATCTCCAAATTCACTTCCTTGTTTCTAGTTGTGAAGATGCAACCGTGCAGACATCTGAAATGCAAATGTTTCACTCAAAACTAGTTGCCTTCAATTTAAATGAGTTATCCAAAAATAAAAATAAATAATCTGAACTATTTTAATTTTAATTTTCTGCCAATTTCATTGCAAAATCTCTGCAAAATCCTGGAGGGACTGACAATTACAGGACCAGTGTGGCGACGAAGCAAATATAAAAGGATACTGTGGGTAGCAGGATAATACTGTTATCAGCCATCTCAATTAGTTCTCCAACTACAAAGTGTCCTAATAATTTATCGATCTATATTTTGTGTTTATGTGACTAAAGGGAACTATTGAGAGAGCGATGCACGAAACAGGCTGTAATGTACAAAGTACGTTCACTAAAAGTTCCTGTTTTTGCCCCGACATTTGTTTCAGACATTCATGGTCCCCAGAGGATGACGCCTCATAACTTCAGTGATCCTCTGACTTTTCCTCTAGTGACACCATGGAGTTGATATTTGTGGTTTTTAGTGAAATATCACAACATGGATATCAGATGAACAAACATCCACGTGATGAGAACAACCTAAAATGACAGAATCTTTGGAAAGAATTTATTTGACTTTTTGTCTCATCCAGAAAGTGAACATAGTAAAGATTAAACCTAAACATCAGCATTGTAAATACGACCCACACTAGAACTACAATACAAATACTCTGTGTTTGAGAAGAAATTATTTTATTTTAATAAACACTTTTGAGAACAGAAACATTAGAAATGAGATAATATGGATTCTGTATTCCTCTAATAAATCTCAGCCTGTTTGGATTTGACAAAATCCAACTTCAATCTGATGATTCTCACCGTTTCTTCTTGTTTCAAAGTTTAAATCCGCATTCATAGTCCGTTTTGTCTGTGGTCCATATAGCTTCAACAGCCCGTTCAATCCAGAGTCCAAACTGTTTATATTGGTCTCACCTGGGCCAGCACTGCAGAGCGAACCGTCCTCCTGGTCAAAGTCTCTGCACAGTCGTAACATCCAGGACGGAAACACATTCATGTGTACGGCAGCTGCAGCTATGACTGACCCGCCTTGCCTTTTCTGTTCCTCCCTCCGGTGTACCGGAAACTCTTGAGTGGGTTCTTCCCCTGGATGTTCTTCTGCAAGTGAGAAAGTCGAGACTCATCCAAAGTAGACTAAAGTTTAGACAACTAACAGTTAGATATACGGCTGCAATTTAGGATTATTTCCATTACAGATTAAGTTTTCCTCAGACTGAGAGACTCCTTAATTGATCCTCAGCACTCAATCATGTAAACTAGTTTATATTTATTCTATCTACATTTATTTATATCATATATTTCATATACATCTTTGTATATAACCTTTTGTGTGTAGCGTAAAGATAACTTAACTTAATCTCGTTATCCAAACCTGTGTTGTAAAATGATAAATAAATCTACCTTGTAATCTAATAATTGATGAGTCAAAAAGTGATAAAATAGTTCCCACAGCTCATGGTTTTGCCTGAATCCATCTCATATGACAAACTGAATATCTGAGGATTTTTGTGTTTAAAACTAGAACATTTTTACATTTCAGAATGTGGAACCAGTGAATGTTTACACAAAAGATCAATTGATGATGAAAATTGACAGTTAATATCATCAAAATATAAAACCTACAATACAAGACCTGCAAACTCATAACACTGCACATCAGAAAGCCCTAATATGTTTTCACTGGACAGTGAACAACAGTTCCCCATATGTCAGTCTGTCAGTCTCACCTTAAAACCGCTCTTGACGACTCCTTCTGGTTTTGGTTTCTCCCTCCTCTTCCTCCTCCTCCTGCCTGACAGAGTCACCGCGCTCCTCAGTGTCTCTGGAACTGGAGGGAGTCGAAGGAAATGATGACTTAGGCTTCGGAGACATATTTTAGACTAAAGACCAAAACCAGCTAACTGGGGAAGATCTGGTCCGACCTTTGGGTCAGTGGTGAAGGTTAATCTCCTGGAAATGAATGAAGTCTATGTAAAGTAATCCTGTGTGTCTTACCGAGGTACTCAGGTACGTTCTTCAGGTGGGGTTTGACGACAGCAGGATGGAGGTCTTTGTCGTGTCTGAGCAGCTGCAGATCTCTGGGGTTATCCTCAAAATACGTCTAAAAGAAGAAACATCCGATCACAAAATGTCCGCGCACTTCCACCGCCTCTGTTACATCTCCGAGGACCGTCACTCACCTTGAGTTTCTCTGAGTTGAGCAACTCCTGTTTGATCTCCTTCAGTCTGGCCTCCCTCACTGCCTGCTTGGTCACTGACCGCATGGCATCCTACCGACACACAAAAACAGATTCATCATCCAAATGTTTACAGCACTTAGCATTGCTAGTATAGCATAACGACCGAATGATGAGGATACTCACCCTGCACCGGTACCTGAAGCCTTCAATCTCATCCATCTTAAACTGGTACGGCTTCAGAACTGAATCAGCGTGGTCTAAAAAACAAAAACAAACACACCTCACTGTACCGCTGAAATACAGCCCCTCTCGTCTGGCATCCTTTAAAGGGACAGTTCTGTCTTTTTGAATGTAGTCACTGTATTACCTACAGCACCCAGGTTGGAGAGACAGACAGGATTTAGTCACACAATGACACAGGTAAACTAACCGATGGAGGCAGCGGTGGATCAGCCCCTCCTGTGTTCTGTGAGTTATAATAATATTGTAATAAGACTCCTTTTGTCAAAGCACTCTGGTGGCTTTGGAGCCATCGAGATAACGCTTCAGTTTCCCATCAGAAAGGGCTGTCTGATATTATATTCTATTCTATGTTATATTCTAAATATAGTGCACACTGATTAGGGCTGTTGTGGTGAAGGTGATTCATTGTGGTTTAAAAGAACAATACTACCACAAATTTTTGTTTTTTATTACTTTGTACAGTGGAATAATGTTTCATCTCAGTTCCTGCTAATCACGTGCACTCTCCCTCCTCCTGGGTGTGTGACCCTGTTAACAGGCAACTTTCAGCCAAATATGTCAACTAAATGCGACTTTAACGGCACAGTTGGGAGTTTTTTCAGAGCTAATTTTTTCTCATGTGGGGTATTGTAATCCTGGGCTGTGAATGGTTGAGTCTCTTCAGTCTTGCCGCTCTGGGACACTTCCCCGTCTTAAAAACGAACACTGAACATGACGTGTGGTAGCGGCTGTGGCTTCCCATCCCCTGCAGTTGACTTTTCATAGCGCATCATCGCGGTTTCTGCAATCTAAATCTGATTTTTTGGGTGGCTAAAATACATTTTATTGCTGCCACCGTCTACAGCAGTGCATTGTTTAGCTTCTGTGCCGGTACTCCTGTCTGCTTCTCAAAACTGGTGGTGTGCTGACCACCGTCTACTGTAGGTAATACACGGACTATGGACCTCATACAATCCCACTGTAAACAATGCAAACTATAGAAATACAAAGACAGTAAAGTTCATTGTAAATACAATCATCTACTTACACTAGGACAAACTTGTTTTCTAGTGGCATCATTACATATAATACTAATATTACATATAAGACTATGATGAAATGTAATACCAGTTGTGTCTATGAATGGATGGATTGGACAGTTTAGAGCTGTCATTTTGTTAAATGTAACCATAATTAAACCATAAAAGAGGAGAACATCAGACATCAGAACCTCTGATTTTATAGAGAAAGATGTTAAATGTTACCTCCAGCGAGAGCCTCCTCCACCTCTGACAGCAAAGCGAGCTCAGTGTGAGCGATGAAGGACAGAGCGGTGCCTGGGTTGTCTGCCCTTGCCGTTCTACA
This sequence comes from Morone chrysops, assembly GCA_019097615.1. NCBI lineage: Eukaryota > Metazoa > Chordata > Actinopteri > Moronidae > Morone > Morone chrysops. The sequence continues at coordinate 1,890,273 of JAGRRF010011243.1, forward strand.
AAATAAAAGACAATGTCAGGGTTTGATTCTCAGAGATAAATGAATAGTTAATGCACAAACAGAGCCTGAAGCAGCACTCAGGGATCAGACTGAAGCACCACTTACCTTCCAACTCGATGAATGTACGACTCTACGGTTGTGGGGAAATCAAAGTTGATGACATTGGCAACGTTTTGGAAGTCCACTCCTCTGGAGACTCCGTACTCTTTGTCCTTGGTCCTTTAAAAACATCAGAAATGACCGTTAATATGTCCCCACAGGAAGGTTTGGCTGTTTGTTCACCTCGCATCGTCCACACTATTAGGATCAGCAACTCGGTGGAACTTTAATGTGCTCTGAAGGTTTCTCTTCTACAATCTGTGTGCATTCAGCAGCTCATCATGCAATCAGAACCCGTAGAACAAAAAATCGAGGTGTTGTTGCTGTAATTTATGTATGAAGATGTATGCATATTGTGAGTATGATGTTTTTTTAACTGTAATGACTTTGCATGGTTGTTTTATTTCAGGCTAATGTTTGCAAGTGTGTTCTTATTTAATATGTTGTTATTGTAATGTCAGTCTGTACGGATATTTTGATCAATACTGAGATCACAATTATTTCATGATTATTTGATATGAGTTTTAACTTGCTGTGTAAACCGGCTACAAGTTTTCCCAACATCTAAGGTGTCTGAAGTTCTGATTATAAGCAATTTTAAACAACGTGCAGATGCGACGCAGTGATTTTAGATTGTAATTAAAGTGACATTCACTATGGCAGAACTTAATTGTGTGTGTGTGTGTGTGTGAGATCTGAGTTGACTCACTTTCCTCCTTTCTCTGAGGTCTTCTTCTTCTTCCCTTTGCCCGCAGGCGTCTGTGCAGCAGCAGTGGGGTCGGCCAAACTCTGCTCATCTGTGGCGATGATGTAGTCGTAGAATCCCTGGTTAAACTGAGTGATGATGTGACACCTACAGCGAGTGGAGAGAAAGCTCAATATGAGCACAAGAAGAGGGGAATGTGGCACCGGTTTATTGCTGGAGCTATAGTGCGACATCTAGTAGCAGTAAATTCTGTATTTAAAACCTTCAGTCCTTCAGTATCAGCTGTCAGACGTACCTGGAGTGGACGGGCAGCTCAGAGTTAAGCACGCAGGCAGGAATACCAAACTGCTCCAGAAACAGTTTGAGCCTGTAGCTTCTGTCCACGGCTCCCACAAACACCAGCGTCTTGCCCTGGACCAGCCGCAGCCTCAGCAGCGTGTAGATGAGCAGGAACTTGTCCTCCTCCTCACACTTGATGCTGTACTGCTGCAGCTGGCTGCTGTCTGGGAGCTGAGAGCCCTGAAGCTTCAGGATCACCTGGGGGAACACGGATCCAGGTAAGGGGATGCAACCAGATCCAACAACACCTCCTGTACAACATCTTTACTGCGGCTTTTATTATGATCAGGGTCAAACAGCCGTTTCCTCTAAAGCAGAGACTACAGCCGCGTTCCCACCTCAAGAACTGTTAATCTCAGGAACTAAAAGCTTCCTTCAGCCCGTTGTCTGCATTTCCACTGCAGTCTAAAGACTTGCAATGATTAGGTGACTTATTAAAAAGCTGTTTTACACGCAAGTATCAGGGTTCTGGACATTTTCCAGGACTGTTTCTTAACAATGCAGGACAGAAAAGAAAGAAAGCTTGCAAAGAAATGGAAAAAAGACAGCGTTCTTCTGTCCCACTCTGCATCTGGTAAACCACAAGTGTCAGTGTAGATTATCCTATAGAGTCGAGTTTCAGACAAAATACGCACAATAAAAAGACAACTGAACTGAAATATTCCAGGAGAACCTAAATTTCCAGGATGTTTGGAGATTTTAATTAATTTCCAGGTGTTCCATGACTGGAAAACTACTCTCTAACTTTCCAGGTTTTTCAGGAGGCGTGGGACTCAACAATGATGTTCAGCTCCATCCATTGTATGCTGTGAGTACAGTTCCTATACTTCTGGACAATAAATAATAAAATAACATCCCTGGAACCTCATTTAGACCCTGGTTCCTGTGGTGGAAACACAGCTTACTGACACTCAGGAAAAGACCATGACTGTGGAAATGACCTTACAGGGTTGTGCAGCAGCAGCTCCTTTAAGGCCTGAACGTCCTCAGTGAGAGTGGCCGACATCAGGAACGACTGGTAGATCTTCGGCAAATGGCTGTAAAAACACAACACAACAGGTTGATCGTAAGAGAAAAGAAACACTGATGAGATTAAATGGAAATGTTGTAAAACTGTAGAGATCTTCCAACAAAAACTGAGATTATGTCTGTTATATTTTTCTTATTGTAAACAGACCAAAACTGAATGCATCTACCAATGAGTACTGTTGTGACTACTGTGTGTTTGTGTGTATCAAAGCCTGATAGCTCTTCTTTTGTTTTATTATTATCAATTCATTAATCATTATTCTTTGGTCTGCAGGATTTCTAAAAAGGCAATTGTTTTACTAATTAATATGTTAGCCACAGTAGCGTTATACTGTGAAGTATCCAATTTATGTTATTCTGTCCCCTGGTGGCCAAAAAAGATTTAAAAAAATTCATATGGAATATTTCTACCAGGCCTCAAACAACCTGAGAAGGTAAATGATCCACTCAGGCCGTTACAACAGCGTATCTGCGCTATTCTAGGTTGTTTTTAAGTTAAGGAGCCAAAGGAGGGTAAATATTCTGGGAAAAACCTAGATTAGTGGTAAAGAAGAGGTAAATTAACAACATTTATTAATGTTTTGGTTTATGAACAACATGGCTTCACCATATTAACATGTTAACATCAAGTGTTTGCGTGTTCTCACCACAACAAGTTCTTCAGGTCCGCCTCGAAGCCGAAGGAGAAGAGCAGGTCGGCCTCGTCCACCACCAGCGTCTCCAGGGACGAATGCAGGACCAGGTTCTGAGCGCTGAGGTGGGCGAGAACGCGAGACGGCGTCCCCACGACCACGTCGGGCTTCTCCATTAAGATGGGCCTGTTTAAACATCGACCACACACCTAAACATTACATCTACACTCACAGGGGAGGAAACATTCTGAATTATGCTCCGGTGGTTAAATAAAAGCACCGATATCACCCGACCCACCTCTGCGCCGACAGGTCCGCTTTCCCGGAGATGTCGGCCACTCGGACGTCCCTGGAGCAGTACGCCGTTAGCTGCCTGATCATGGTCTGGACCTGCTGACCCAGCTCTTTGGTCGGTACCAGGATCAGAGCTCTCACATCCTGCTCACGGACGCTCTGAAGACACCGAACAGAAAGCAAGAGGTCAGGAGAAAGAGAAAGAACAGCTCAATCTGACTGATTCAACACGTGTCTTTAACACCGTATGTAAGAACAGAAAAGAGGACGACAGAATGATCCAGAGTTAGATAAAACATCTACAGGTATTAATCAGACGGATTTCTGGAGTAAAAACATCAAACAAGTTTGATTTGAAGATTAAATTCACTTTTTCTAACAGTAATTCCTGAGTCTCTCCACCTGTTTGGAGGCCAGGATGCGCTGTATGACCGGTACGGCATAAGCAGCCGTCTTTCCGGATCCGGTCCGGGCTCGAGCCAGAAGGTCTTTCCCCTCCAGAGCCAAAGGGATGGCCTTCTCCTGGATCAGAGTGGGCTGGGACCAACCCAGATCTGCCACCGCCTGAAGAAACCACGATAATAAAGCAAGAAAGAATTGATTTAACAGAGTTGATGTTGTAGATTC
>JAGRRF010011243.1:1895735-1912185 GCA_019097615.1 Morone chrysops
TATATTCCACATTCCAGCATCCTTTGCACTATTGTCTACAGATGTTATTGTTTATATTTATAACTGTAGTAGTTTATGTGCTGCGCTTGTTGTTTATTTATGTTTATTCTGTGTTTGTACATTGAGAGCAACATTAAAACTGGAGTCAGATTTTATTTTCTGTTAATATGCTGCTTGGATTCATTGTTATATATGTTTAACATCAGTCTGTTTGTTATTTGAAGAAGCTGAATAAAGTTCTTCTGAAGCTTTAAGGCTTTAAATCTTCTCTCAAAGGGACACTGAATGAAGGTTTAATGTGTTTCATAATTCGTTTTTTTCTTCTATCAAAGACCTTAAAGTCATGGAAAATAAAAATGCAATGAAACTTCTTATCAACAGAATAATATGATTCATAAAAACTTTATTTATTTGTGTATGCACCTGATTCTGTGATGTATGATTAAGCCATAATGTTTGTACAAGGGTTCTTCTTAACTTATGCCACCAATTAAACACTAATAATAACTCAAATATAAAGTACAAACTACAATGAGATGTATCCTGATGCAGCAAAAATGTCACACAGACTGTAAATACTCAACTAAAGTCCCTAAACTGTGTGCAAATGTTCTTTAATCACATTTAAATCCACAGCTGAATGAAGCCTGAGGGAATACTGCTTCCTTCCTGATGAGGCGTTTATTCCCACCGTCCCTCATCTGTCCGGCAGGTGGCGCCAGAGTCACCACCAACTAAATCCCAGACGTCTTACGGATCATAATTAACAATTAAATATAAAAATAACCACCGATAACAGAAGCCCCCCCCTCCTCCAGGAGCCAGCGGGGAAGCCTCCTGAGTGAAGCCCGCCTGTGCGTCGCTTCACCCGGCCGCCGTGTCCGAGGCGCCCTGAACGAGGACTTGTTGTGAAGATGGAGAAGCGGGTGGAGGTGAAGATGTCTGGTGGATGCTGAGGAGCATCATCATCATCATCCTCCCATCCATCCCTCCTCCCACAGCAAGTAAACGAGTCAACATGGCGGCGGTGCAGCTCGCCCTGTAGCGCCTCTGAGACTCCGGATCAAACCCGCACAGGTACAGAGAGCATGCACGGTGTATGGGGGGGGGGGTCCCTGCAGCCTGCGTGCTTTTATTTCACAATTCAGAGGATTTATGCCTCAAACACAAACACACATGCTGAGTAGTGTTCACCAAAATAAAGCTACAGGTAAATGTTTGTTATGTAATCAGAGTACATCCAAACGGAGACGGAGGACGCGTCTTTTATTCTCTTTTATTCTTCACTGAGTCAAACATCTCTTCTCCTGTGTCCTCCTCCTCCCTTCCTCTCTGTCTGTTTCTCAGATTAAATGGCGTTCATGTCCCGGTTCTCCCGGTCCCGGAGCAGCTCCAGGTCTCCGAACCGAAAGGACTCCGAGCGCGCCTCCCCGAACCTGAGCGTGTCGGAGCTGGAGCGGCTCCTGTGCACCGGGAAGACCGCCTGCAACCACGCAGACGAAGTGTGGCCGAGACTCTACATCGGAGACCAGTGAGTTCACATCGGCCTCAACTTCAGCTGAAGCTCTGAAACACATTTAAGTTTAACAGCTGATCTCAGAACTGCATCCAGCTCCATGTTGACTCACTATATAGTTAGTGATAAAAACAGAATAATTATAACTCTATCATAAGTACTGTTGCTTTTAATACTTTAAGTATAGTTTCTGATAATTCATTCGTACTTTTATATAGTATTTTACAGTAACTAGTAGTGTAACTAATAAAGTAAATTTCAGTAATAATATTACAGTTACCCCCCAAAAATAATTACTTACAACCTTTCTTTTGTTGTAAAGTTGTTGTAATAATCTGAAATCCAACAATCCAATCACACCCTTGGATTAATGTTTGTAATCATGGAGGAAACTATAGTTATTACTGTTACAACACTGGATTTAAATCGTTTAAAGTCAGACTTTTGGGGAGAAAGGAGACAGTTATCATTATTTGGGGAGTAGCAGAAAAAGTAATAGTAGTGTAACTGATTACTGCTGGCAGGGAGTAATAGGCTAAGTAAAGTAATGATATTAGAGTAGAGTAATGAGTAATAAATCAGATTACATACCACCAAGTAATCTGGAATATGAGCCAACAGCCTTTTGTATATTAATAAATATTATATTGCCATATTTAGTTATCAGTGATGTTCGATGTTAAGCTGCCTTTTTGTTCAGATTTTATGTGTATTGTGGACAGTTTTCCTAATATATATATATATATATATATATAATATAATATCAACTGAAATATATTGAATCGTAACCCTGTGATCGCTCTCAATGATAAATGTTGCAGCTGGTAAAGGTGTACTTATACTGCTGAGTAGCTCATCAGTAATTATAATAACTACATAATCAATTATCAGATTGTTTTTGTGTTAATATGAATTTGAAAAGTAACTAAAGCAAATAAATGTAGTGGAGTAGAAGTTTAAAGTAGCATAAAAAGCAAAATACCTCAACATTGTCCTCAAGTAAATGTATTTAGTGACACTCTAAATTTTAACATTAAGATATAAAATGTTACTGTAAAAGTTCCAAATATCTGATATCAGGCTGTGAACGTCTCTTCTCCTCTGCAGAGATATCGCGTCAGACCGCCGCGAGCTGGCCAAACTCGGCATTACACACATCCTGAACTGCGCCCAGAGCAAGTGGCGCGGTGGAGCCGAACATTACGCCGGGATGAACATCACCTATCACGGCATTGAGGCTCACGACTCGCCCACCTTCGACATGAGCGTCAACTTCTACCCTGCAGCCGAGTTCATCCACAAAGCGCTCACAAGTGGAGGTTAGTCTGGGAATATTTAACACAATGCAGGTTTTAATTATTGATAATTATTCATATTGTTACATGTTTGTTTGTTCTAGATGGTAAGCTATAAAGAGTGAGCATCAGTACAGATAAACTGCATAGCTTCAATAATGGTGAACCTGCTAACAAACAGTTGATTGTTTACATAACGAGCAACATTATCAGTGAGAGCCACGTTTGTGTCCATCTGATCAATGAAAGTCTAATATTCTCTCTCTTTAGCTCTGTGACTCCTAACAGAAAGATCTGTCTCTTTAGCTGCTAAATGCTCCACTATGTTCACCAGCTAGTCTCTTACTTAAGGTAATGTACAGTGAGTTGTTACAGCTGAAAACACAACGTTATGAGAATGAACCAAACAGTTAACAGCTGAAATGTGCTCGATAAAGCTGAGATGAGGTCCAGATTCATCTGATAACTCGGAAAATATCGATTATAGAGAATTATATAGGGAAAATAAAAAAATACATAACAGAAGTGTATAAATACATGTGAAACAGAGCAGATTTAAGGTAGTAGTGTGTGTGTGTGTGTGTGTGTGTGTGTGTGTGTGTGTGTGTGCAGGTAAGGTGCTGGTCCACTGCACTGTGGGGGTGAGCCGCTCTGCCACCCTGGTCCTGGCCTACCTGATGATCAGACAGAACCTGACGTTGGTGGAGGCCATCAAAACGGTGAAGGACCACCGAGGCGTCATCCCCAACCGAGGTTTCCTCCGCCAGCTCAACGGCCTGGACGGCATCCTGAGAGAAAGCCGCAAGACGTCACCGCAGAGCTGAAAACGCCCCCCGCCCTCAACAAACACCCAACCACAGGTAGCAGCTACACCGAGGGAGGTAATGGGACCAAGTTAGGATCAACCTGTGGGTGTCTGACACTGTGGCGTTGTAGCAGCAGGGGATACACACAGTCTGATATCTTCAGACTCACTTATTTGTTATTTATTTGTTATTATTTATTTTATATTGTTGTTTATTTGTGTTTGAGGAGAGCACTGGACTGTAAGACTCTCCAGTGAAGCTCATATCCTTCTATCAGGAGGAGGACCCGCTCATATATTTAACGTCAGATGAAACTTTCAGTCTGTTAATGAAGAATTAATTGAAGTGTAGTCTCGAAGGGATTTACAATCAATGACTCCTTTTATCCTGAAAGCACGGTCACACCACAATTTAAAACAACTCAAGTTTGTGGCAAAACAAATACTTTTACATCGAACTAAAACCTAAAACTAAAAGGACTAAAACCTTATGTTTGACCAACTCCAAAGGAAGCTATCATAGCTTTAACTGCAGCATTTTATTGAACCTCCCATATCTGTGGTATAAACTGCTGCACAAAAGAGAGGGATGGTTTTCACTCAGTTCTGAGTCAAGAGTCCAATATCAACAAACTGTGTGAAGTTATTGATCAGTTAGCGATCAAGCTAACGGCCAACTGACAATAAACATGCTAACTAATTAGCTTTTTCCCTCCGTTCAATAACTCAAAGTCCAGTAAACAGAAACAATCTCTGTGAGTTCAGCTTCAACAAGCTTCTAGATCGTGGATGACTTCCACTTCCTGGTGTGACCGACTCGAGACCCTCAACACCAATCAGGAAAAACTTCCCCCAAAAAGTTAATAACAACAATATATAACAATAACTCAAGAATATAAACTTATAGCTTTGTTGAAAATGGTTCCTCAGATACATCTGAATGGTCACAAGACGATGGAAGAAACTTATTATGTTAATTATGACAATTTTAAATCTTTGCTTATTTTCTACTGAATACTGAAGAGTTGTATTTCTTCAGACCTCTTAATGTGGACATCACAGCGGTCTAATCTCATCTGCCTCTCAAAATAAGGTCAAACTGACTGAAATATAATAAAAATCAGAACAATCACAGACGTTTCTGGTCAAAGTGATCAAAGGTCAAAGACACACTCAACCTGTGACTATAAGCAGTCAATACATTGCTTATAAAGGGTCACAAACAGGTTGGGAACCACTGGTTTACAAGGTCTTTGCTTATTGAAACCCATATAAGAGTAAAGTCCACTCTTTCCACTTTTTTATCAAACTTCAGAGCATTCCAGAAGACTTGAACCAGATGTTTTATCGCCACGGCACCTACAGAAAAGTAGAAAAAATGAAAGCTTTCTGGACAGAATCAGTGGTCGGTAATACGCAGCAGGAATATCTAATCTCTGCTGCACTTCCTCCTGTTTTAGTGTTAATAACATATATAATGTGTGATTACTGCACGCAGAAGAACATGAGTCCACAGACGTATTAAAATGAGCTGAATTATACTGGAAGTACAGGAAATAAAGTCTCACTGGTCAATTTCAGAACCAGAAAATCCTACAGAACATCTCATTAACACTGTTTCAGTCCTCAGACCTTCAGCAGCTTTTTATCTTTTATTTTTACTCTTAAAGAAATGCTCAAACTGATCGTCAATGATCAGTTTGATGTTCTTGTATGTACAGTGTCTTTGAGTATTTAGAAAAGCACTTTTAAATAAAATGTATTACTGTTTTTATTAATGAAAGACAGAACTTTTTTTATTAAAGATTGAAATAAGAAAAGTATTTAGAGAGTTTTAAGGTTTGTTGTTTACATTAATATTAGTTTGAATTTATTTACTATTTTATCAAAAGGTATCAGGTGTCTATCACAGAAATTGCAGGTGATAAAGGGTTAAAGCGTTATAAATAAAAAAAATAGTTTGTGATTGATCGACTATATTAATTTATATAAATTAAGAAAAAAACATTTAAATCAGACTCTTTCAGAGTAGCTCCTCTCTGAGCTCCACAGGGACTTTGACTGTACGGTTATTGATTCAGATGAACACTTTTGTATTCCACTTTAGACAATTTGCTTAACACCTTCGTAATTTCCCCTGAAATATCTGATTTACACGCCATAAATCTACAATAAGACAACATTAAAGGCCCTTCTTCTTGCTCTTTCTTGCTTGTTCCGAAAACACCTGTTGTTCCCTGTTTCTGCCACACAGGTAACATATATTTTATCTGATGAAGGTCTGAGGATTAAAATAAAGTGTGTGGGATTTTTTGGTTCTTTCACAGTCCGAGTTTATGATCTGATGCTGCGAGACTGTGAGAGCTTTGTGGTGAGTGTTCACAAGATTTTAGGACCAATTAGCTGGTTAAAATGGAGATAACTGCAAACAGTACTGCCGCTGTTCCCGTTGGCAACTCAGCCCACCTGGAGCTCAGGGCTGGGATCAAACGGACCCCGCACTCCGAGCATATTCAGTCTTTTTGTAATCAGAATTGAGGTTCAATCTGTGATCGCAGCCCTCAGATTGAAGATTCTTGCTCAGTGATTCTTTCCCACAGTTTAAGTCCTCTGCGGGTCTTCCCTCGACTTTTTACATTCAGCAAGTGTCATTAAGTGCTCTGAACAACTCACACAAAGTTGTAGCCCAGGTCTAAACCAGCACAGCTATGTAGCCTGTTGACTATAGTATTACAGTGTTGTCACAATCTGTACGCAGTTATTACCTGTGAGAAGTTTGTGAATAGAAACATACAGTAAAATATGATTTTTTGATGAGTTCAATGTATTGTTTCCGTCCAGTGTATTTCAAATAATCTCAGTCTTTAATTTTTCTATTAGATATCTTGTGTGTGATAATCTGAAACTCATCCAGTAGATTTAAGGCCATTCGGGTGGGATTAACATTGCAGGTGGAGGTGAGGAATAAAATATTCACTGTGCTTCTCTGTAATTTAACCCATCGCTCCATCGGGACATTACAGGATGCGACCTGTAGACACGGACATTGAGCCAGAAGAGAAAGTCCAATAATCTGTTTATAAATTATAAAGAAAAAGACCCTGCAGAATTTGTCTGAGAATTATCACGTTTTTTAAGTTTTCTTGAGTATTAAAGAAATCCAGTGATAGTTGTCTGTACATCATTGTGTGTGATGCAAACAGGAGCTAATAGCTAATATTGCACACTTTTAATGGAGCAGTTTGTCAAAGAAGAGAGGTTAGCTGACATTACAACAGCACGTCATGAGTTCTTTTAGTCTGCTATCCTGATGCTCAGTATATCATTGTATTGTTTTCTAATACACCTTTAGGTTTAGCATGTTTCCATCTATCAGATATGAAAATAGGTTTAGGAAAAGCCTCAATTTTCACAAAAAAGGTTTGATTTTAGGACAAACTCAGATCCACTTTACAATACAAGGACCTCGCTGCGGACGGGATTTAGATTACAGGAGGGGCACGAGTTCACAGATCAACTGTAGGTAATTACAGCAGTAATCATCACTACGGTGGGGGGGGAAATCACCTCCCCTAGAGAAACAGATCCATTCCTAACGGTGCTAGCATCCTAAGCTAACGAGGCTATTAAACAACTTCCAGTCCGGTGTAAACTTTACAGTCACTGTTTAGAGTAGTGATAATTTAACATGCCAGCACAAGAAGCATTTAGAGTAGACAAGCAGTGGGAGACGATACCGCAAATGTGCCATTGCAAAAGCTACCAACTGCCCGGGCAACAGGAGAGTGCGCGGCGCTCGACGGCGTACACGAGTGTTCAGCAAAACTCTGCTCTCTTGTCTTGGTGTTAAAAGTGAGGCTTGTGTTTTCATGCTCGTGGGAAAAAACAATAGAAGATCAAATGCTGAAATTTAAAACCAACTTTTCAAGTTCCCTTGTGTGAGTTATTAATGATTACCTCAAGTATCAAACATGACTTTTTGTGATTTTATTGTGGTCTTCGTCCAGTGCTGTTTTAATGCCACCATGATGAATTATTGATACTGATTTATACGTGCTCTTGAGATTTAAAGCTTTAGTTTGTATGGAAGCCCATTAGGACCAATGTGACAGAAAAAAAACAATTCTGTAATTAATTATAATGATAAAGTTTATCAAAATAATGACTTTGAGATACTTAGTCAGTATTTTGATAAAGTTTCTCATTATAATAACTTACACAATCTTTTTTTAGTTCACATTGGCAGAAATGGGCTTTCATATGTTCTCTTTCCTGCCGAGAATTAGACGAGAAGATCGATACCACTCTCATGTCTGTGCAAAAAGTAATGGAGCTGAGTCAGGAGGCAATTAACTTAGCTTAGCACACAGCGAGCCAAGTCCTGTCCAGAGTGCAGAAATACATCAACACAACATCTCTAAATCTTACAGAGTAACATGTCATATCATCGTAGTCAGGAAGCAGCTTGGTTTCCTCATTTCAAAACAAAAATTGGCTGCAAATTACAAACTAACTAACTAGGCTGGTATCAATGTTCTCGTCTAACTCTCCCCAAGAAAGTATTTCCCAAAATGTCAAGCTATTCCTTTAAAGAGAGCTTTTGTATCGTCACCTTGTGACGCAACGCAGAGCAGCAAACAATCGGGACACGACTATCATGAGTTTAAGGGACAGTTTGTTATCATTGTGTGTTAAATTAATACCCACTTGTATCACAGCTGGCTACTTGGGGACCAATAGATGACCCAAGGGGCCACACCAGACCCCTGAATCCCCGGCGCCTAAAGGATATTTTCATGAAATCCTGGATATTTTAAAAATTGGCACTTTTTTTGGATAATATTTGGGTTGAATTGTGAAGCCATGAAGTTTCTCCCAAAGTCCAGAATCAACCTGTCAAAGCTCCTCTTTGTTACATTTTGCGTCAGGTAAACGTAACTTTGCTACGACTCTGTTAAATACAACAATGTCCTGGTGCAGCAGAATCTGCCTTTTTCTTAGAAGCTTTCCTCTCAACCCACTCAGAGGAAACACTTTTAAAACAGGGAACTATCTCTAGATACTTCCTGGACCGGCCTCTCCAACCATTACGATCTTTACCTTTGCTGTATTGGATCTGTATGTTTTGTATTCGTGGTTTTACTGTGCCGTGATTGGTCGTTAGTCTTTCTATTCTCGTACTATCTTTGTTTTCTTACGGAGACCTTTCTATAGGGAAACTTGAATTCTTTTGGATTTATTTTTGTATCACTCTCTTTGAGGTTCACTGAAGGAGAAACTGGCAAAGGAGATGTTGATGCCTTAATCTCTGTACTTCAACTTGGTTTTTAGACTTCTGTTTCTGTTTTTATTGTGAATAACGCAGCATTGATACCTTTGTTTTGATAAATTCTGTACTTAATCAGAAATAAAAGAAAACGTCTCTCAGCGCTGTTATACTGTGTTTTGTATTAAGTAGATTTAATAGCGAACAGGCTTCTACGAGGTGTTTTTATTTGTGTACAATCTTGTATTTAATTATTAAACTCAGCAAGAAAGTGTATTGTTAAGGTTCAAAGTTCATTCTTGTCCTTGGAAAAAGACAAACAAACCTCACCTAAAGGTCCATTTGGTAGCAGTTCTGGAGCTTTCGAACATATCACATCAACTCAAACCAGATCATAACTGTTGCTCTGCTACTGATGGTGCATTCACATGCTCCTCTGATGGTCACATTTCCCAAGTTACGAAATCGTTCTTCCAACTTTGGTGTGTTCATGAGCTTTAAGTTGTAAGAGGGAAACAACATGAACACTACAAAGGAGATGTGTTGTATTTTATTGCATTTAAACGACATGTTTAAAGCTGTTTCCACTATTTTTTGTGACAACAAAGAGCATTGTTACCACCTTTAATGCTGTAGTGTGGTGTTTTTCCAATGAATTAACTCAACGTTAATGCAGAGTAACTCTTGTGTTATTCCACAGCCACTCCCTTCTTTCCTGCAGTGACTTGTTTCCCGCCATTTCCACAACCCGCTCTTCTTACTCAGCTGCTTCCCATTTGCCCAAATAAGCCCAGGATCATATATACTGTACCAAATTTTCAAGTATTTAAAAAAACACAAATACAAGCTTAAAGTATTTTGTTACAAATTACATCATTATTTTATTCTGTCCAGCAAAATACAAATGACAAAAATACATATTTTACATCGAAATACTGCCCAAAGTTTATGTTCTTGAATAAGACACACAGAAAGTAAAGTTTCAGGTTGTTTTATTTACACAAATGATCATTTAATTAAGATTTTGTTACCAAATGTGGTCGTTAAAGAAAAGATTAAAAGGTACAAACGAAGACAAACGTTTTTGGAGGAAGTGTATTTATTGGGAGGTTTTCTATGGAAGTTGCAGTTCTACATTATTTCAAAGATTCACGTGGACGATAAAGGGTTACATCTGAACAGGCTGAACTAAAGAAGCTTTGTCGCATTAACTTAGCTGCCCACAGTTGGCGATAACAACCTTGGTTTTAGGTTTTCCGTCTCTGTTACCTTGTTTCTCTATGTTGACAACAACATCCATGCCCTCCATGACATTGCCGAAAACCACGTGCTTCCCGTCCAACCTGGAGAGGAGAGGAGTCGGTTAGTGTGTGAGACAAACGTTGATTAAACCTGAATGCAGGGTCAGAGTGGAGCTCACCAATCAGTTTTAACTGTGCAGAGGAAGAACTGGGATCCGTTGGTGTTGGGTCCAGCGTTAGCCATGGACAGCGTGCCAGGACCTGTGTGCTTCAGCTGGAAGTTCTCATCAGCAAACTTCTCCCCATAGATGGATTTACCTCCAGTTCCGTTGTGTCTGGTAAAGTCTCCGCCCTGAATGAAACAAAAGGCTAAGTTAAGTCGATACACGTGGCAACGCAAATCAAACATCTGGAGGTTGAATCTGAACTAAAGAGGAAGGTAAAGGTACCTGGCACATGAACTCTGGGATGATGCGGTGAAACGAGGAGCCCTTGTAGCCAAAACCTTTCTCTCCGGTGCACAAAGCACGGAAATTCTCTGTAAAATAAAGACTTCATTAAATATACTTATCTGTATCCAGATACATGCCTGTATCTGCAGAGACTCCGCCCTCTTTCTGTAGTTTCTTATTTTGCTTATTTTACGTTTCTGGCGGTCAACCTTTGTAGCCTCCAGCCAATAACAGCACACAGACTGTGAGAGCGGGAAAACCAGTGACCAGGTATCAGATCATAAGTTCCTCTAACGGCCACTAGAGGCTGGCTCCAGAAGTGAGTTAATCTCCTCAGCCTTTGTCTCTCATGAAGCTACAATATCTGTGAATCTTTCCCCTCTAAAACCGATATCAGTCTCAGAAATGCACAAAGGCGGCATGTTGGCAATTTATTCTGCATACACTCAGTATGTCTTCAATTTTTCATATACAGCCATACTGGTGCAAAGCTGAAACAGCCGCTGTAACTCTTCAATAGGCAGCCATATTGTTTGTAAAGAGCACTACAGTCGGGGCTGTGTAGTGTGTATTGAGAGGGATGCCCTATTAACTGTGTACCCTTCTTATTAACAGTTATAACTTCATAACACAACAATTAACGACTAATGGGAAAACACCACGGCACACAACAAGAATTAGTTTCTTGTGCAGTAGAACATTTGAGAAATATCTGAGTTTATAGTGTTTATTCAACTAGCAAACAAGTTCTGATTTTACTACGTTGCAGTCAGTAAAAAAATGTCTGATTCCTTCATATATTGATATGTCTGATTCCTTCATATATTGAATCATACCTATGAATATTTTATTCTATTTCTGACACTAGTTCATAACTAATAATAACTATGTAGGGCGAAATCCCAGTCCGTCAGTGATGCATCAGGCAGGTTTCTTGTTGTTTTCTTGTCAGTTAACAAAATATCTATTAAAAAGTACTTAATCCAAAATGTTTGAGTTTGTGTTACTTAAAATTTTCGATGTAATCCGTTTCAACAATTCACATCACAATGCACCGGGTGGAAATAACCCCTACAGCACATTTAAAGCAAACAACAGTTCTTTTCCTTCTTCTCCTATGTACAGTATAATTAATCATATCAGCAATAGCACTCCTTGTTTCTCTGTTGGCTTTGCACTTTGGCTGTGCAACTGGTTATTCAGGTTACTCCCTTGTCTCACCCACAGCCTTGCGCTGTCAATGTTAAGGTGAGGATTTCCTCAACCAACCATAAATCCATTTTGGGGTGTGTGCAAAAAGTCTGAGCAGCAGCAGCAGCCGCGTAGTTAATGCTGTGAACGCTTACATACCTGCAGTCTTTGGGACCACATCAGCCCGGAGCTGCAAGACACAGACAGAAAATCATCCAGATGGATGTAAAGACATGCTTGTCGCCATTTTTAAAGCTTTAAAAAAGTTCCATAGTTAATAAACTGAAAAGACTAAAGTGAATAGTTTGGTGTTTATCTTACCTCCATTACAATCCTGCCAGCGTTAGCTCCATTTATAGTGATGTCAAAGAAAACTTTGGGGTTTCCCATGTTGATAACTGCGCCTGTTATTTGATTATGATGGAAAAACACACTTGAATGAATCCTGACAGTGTGTCAGACACACTGCATGTAGTGAGGTCTCTAATTTATACGTTTCTGTGCACCGGTGACGTAAGGCCGACAGCCAATCACAGCCAGGTTCTTCCACAAGAAACGGACCAATTGGGAATGAAGATGGGCGGGGTTACAGCTGTCTGCTGGCAAAATGTGTCCGCGGGCGAGGCAGTGAGCAGACAGGTTTCTGTGGTGAGAGCCAGCAATTTTAAAGAAGTCGTGTACAAACATGTTCGAATCCAAGTCACACGAGATACTGATGGGGGGGGGGTGCGCAAAGCAGTTTTCTTCAGTGCACTGAATCAATACAATCAGTTCACTTTAAAGATCCTTTCAGAAGATTCGTTTACTGCCTGGCTCCGACTGCGTAGTCGAGCGTTCAGAGTACATTGTGAAGGATAAACTGAGGATTTAGTTGGATGAAGATGCTGTTATACATATTCAGTACTACTTCCTACTTCAACACTTCAAGACCTGAGTGGGAAGGAGGGAGTGTATCCTTACACGTTCACACACAACTGACTGAAAGCTCGACTAAAAGGACTAAAAAATTAACTAATCATTTCATGAAATTCAGTTAATTCACCTAAAAAGATTTGTTATTTTGAACGAATTGTTCAGGAGTGACACAACTAACAGACAATGTGTTGTGAAAGTCAGCGATTTAAAAGCAGTCGTGTACAAACGTGTTCAACTAACAGCACAATATCAGGTGAGGAAAAAAAAGCAGGCAGATGTGGAAATATCCATCCAGATGTGAAAAGACATGACAAGAAAGCTCAACCTGAGCAGGTGTCAGACGAGAGAAAGTGACCTCTTGTGGCTGCTGACAAACACACAACACCTTCCTTTGGAAGTCGTGTAGCTTCACTGCAAGGCTCAACCTGTGAGCCATACGTTGCCAAAAGGTAACAACCACAGTATAAATATATATATATAAATATCTACAGCAGTAAAATGCAACATTAATGCAGCTGTAATATTAATGCAAATGTTACTGCAGAGGGATTACTTTTGTACCTTTTTGCTAATTATACTTACATATTTTTACTTTTATTTTTTCACAGTGTGGTGTTACTACTTTTGTTGAAGTAATACTTCCTCTACCACTGTAAGAAGGTATGACAAACACATTATCTTCCCTAAGTTGAGTTAAGGTCCTCTAGTGGTACAATATGTCAACTGCAATAATAATAACTTCATTTGACCCCACATTCAGCAAATTATAAGAATAAAATGTGTTTTAGAATGAGAGGACACACACAAAGTAAGCTTTCAGGTTGTTTTATTTACACAATCACCATCATTTTATTTTATTCAGATTTTGTGAACAAATGTGGTCCTTAAAGAACAGATCAGAAGGTACAAAATATTACACAGCAGACAAACGTTGTTAGAGGAGAAAGTTGGTTGTGTGTTTTTCTACGGATGCTGCAGGTTTACACCATCGCAAAGATTCACTGGGACGATAAAGGACACATCTGACAGGTGAACAGGCCCAACTGAGGGAGCTTTGTCACACTATTTTAGTTCGCCACAGTCGGCAATAACAACCTTGGCTTTAGGAGTGCCGCTGGTTGTGCCGTGCTTATCCATTGCCTTGACAACATCCATGCCCTCCACGACGTTGCCAAACACCACGTGCTTCCCGTTCAGCCTGGAAGGAAGAGGAGCCCATTAATATGTAAGACAAACGTTCTGAAACAAGCTGAAACTGTTGATTAAACCTGAATGCGGCACTAGATGATACAGAGGGGAGCTCACCACTCAGTTGTAGCCGTGCAGATGAAGAACTGGGATCCATTGGTGTTGGGCCCAGCGTTAGCCATGGACAGAGTGCCAATGCCTGTGTGCTTCAGCTGGAAGTTCTCATCAGCAAACTTCTCCCCGTAGATGGATTTGCCTCCCGTTCCGTTGTGGTTGGTAAAGTCCCCGCCCTGAATGAAAAGCATAAAAAAGGTTCAGTGTATCAGGTTGAATCTGAACTTGTGAAAACAAGGAAACAGGACACATTCCTTGCCTTCACTGTACCTGGCACATGAATTTAGGGATGATGCGGTGAAACGTGGAGCCCTTGTAGCCAAAACCTTTCTCTCCGGTGCACAAAGCACGGAAATTCTCTGTAAAATAAAGACTTCATTAAATATACTTAAACCAACTGGAATAGGGAAATAAATTGTAGGTTCATCTCCTCAGTAATAAGCACTAACAATGCTTTAGAGTAGCGGAGGTCACCAGGTGAGTGCTTTATTTCATTACTTATGCAGCAATAAATTGAATCTACCTCTCTACTCGCTTTGTGGTTGTTTGTGTCTCTTTCAATTAGTGTTGATTCTCTTTGTGGTTGTTTTCAGTCTGGTTGTTTTCAGTCTGGTTGTTTTCAGTCTTTGTGGTTGTTTTCAGTCTCTTTGCTGTCATTTTGAATTACATGTTTGGGTCATCCCTCTTTGTTGTTGCTTTGCGTGTCTTTGAGGCTGTTTATGTTTCTTTGTGGTTGTTTTGTATCACAGGTGAAGCTGACCTTTCAGGAGCTGCTGTAATTACACTACATATTATAATATATATAATTACACTCTGTGACCCCTTGAGAATCCCTTGACATGTGGAGGGCCTGAAATGAAAGTTCCTCGTGGGTCGTATCTGCCCCCCCGGCCGTTATTTTGAGGATCCCGCTTTAGAAAATATGAGAATTAAAGTGCAGAAATAGCATGATTTATTTTGGCCACTAAAGGAACTACTGTGTGCACAAAGGAAGCATATAGGCCAGTTTCTGCCCCCACTGAGTGTAAATGAGGTCAGTGATGCATCACTCAGGTTTTCTTGTTGGGAGCTGCAGGAAGGTTGTGAGACGGAGCAACCGATATATTAAAACCACCGTTTACGCTCACTTTCTGCTCTGCGACTTCCTGTTCAGCCTCTTTTCATCCTTCAATGCCTTCAAGCCTTGACCCATATTCAGAATAAACTCTCAGCTGAGGATTAATGGGGACACATAGTTTCCCAACATAAACAGAAATCCATTTTTGGGTGTGTGGAAAAAACTCTGAGCAGCAGCTCTGTAGTTAACGCTGCACGCACTGAAGATGCAGAGCGGCCTCCTTTATTGTCAAAGCTTACCTACCTGCAGTCTTTGGGACCACATCCGCCCGGAGCTGCAAAACAAACACATTTCAATTAGTGGAGACAAAAAAACAGCATAAGTGAGCGACAGTTTGACTCATACTGCACAGACAGGAAAGAGAGAGAGAGAGAATATAAACTGAACCTCTGGAAGAAGCTCAAATGTCTCAAATCTGACAACAGCAACAACGAACTGGCTCATTTCAACAGCTGTAATAAGACTTAATTATAATTAATTGATTAATCTTGCAGTTATTTAATAGTTTATTTGTAAAATGTCAGACGAGAGTGAATATTGTCCAGTGTTAGTGCAAACGTTTGTATTACAGTATTTTTGGTGGTTTTACGGTATATTAGGAGGTTTATAGTGACTTATTCTGCTGTCAGGAGAATATAAAAACACTGTAATGCTATTTTTATTGTAAACTGCAACAGAACTTATAAAATAAACAAAGAACATACACCAGCAGCTTTAACAATGCTTCATTTTTCAAAATAAAGTATTACAAAATAGTTGTATAAACACTAAAAACTGAGTAAGGATAATATTCAAAGCATTCACATATATAGAGAAACAAACCAGTTACAGCAGTTGTTTTTTTTAATGTGTGGGTCTGTGTGAGGTTTATTCTGCTGTCAGGAGTACATAGAATATAAAAACACTGTAATGCTGTGTGCAGAATGTAAACCTTTTATTTGTGCAAACTGAGCTTAAAAAAAAAAACACCAACAACTTTAACAATGCTTCTTTCTTCAAAGTTCTCCAAGGAGACGCGGATGAAAAATATGTTGTATGTTAGTATCATGAGGAAAATTCAAACCTGTTCACTATCATTATAATAATATTATACAATATTTATTGTTATTAAATGTCCAAAAACCTAAATATATTACGTTAATATATGAAGTCCAGACATTAGAGAGCACCAGAGACTGTGTGACATAAGGTGCATGAAATATGAGCTTAAAGATCAATTATCTAAATATTCACTGATCAATCTGATATCAGTGTCAGTGAGCTCAGCCTGACTGACTGGTTATAACTGCAGTTACTGACTGGTTATAACTGCTGTTACTGACTGGTTATAACTGTAGTTACTGACTGGTT
>JAGRRF010011243.1:1924102-1937382 GCA_019097615.1 Morone chrysops
GGTGTGTGTGTGTGTGTGTGTGTGTGTGAGAGAGAGCCCACCTGTATGTGTCTGCAGTCGTGACCTCTGGCTGGCAGCTGGATTCGTCTGAACGTGATCGGGCATTTGAGGGAAACTTTGATTGCCGTCTGCTCTACACCGTCCTCTCCGTTCAGACCAGGAGTCCCGGGGATGGTGCCGCTACTGAAATTTCTCTTTACTGAAACAAAAAGACGATAAAAAGTAATCAGAAACGCTCTATCATTCAGACCAGCAACGGCAGGGTTAAGCCGGTGGTTAATTACAGTTACTTTCCACCACCGTATACAGAGCCATGAGTGTAAGCCAACAAAAGCAGCTACTGTTTTGGACCGCAATGCTTTCCAACCACAGCGAACTGGTTTCCCACTCACTCTTGGTGATGCAGTGCTCGGCCGGCAGGAGTCTCTTCTTCATCAAACCCTGCAGGACGGACCTGACGGACGGCCGGTGGACCAGCTGCAGCACAAACAGGTGGGACTGCGGACAGACAGGAAGGAGGGGGGAAATGTTGTTAAAATGGGATTTAATGTCAGACATAGTAATGTGTTAACAGGGAGGGTGTCTACTCACACAACAGCATGCTGTTACTGTGATCTGTACGGTGTTACGTCCCGGTTGACACACTTGCTTTAGGTACAAGGGCTTGTGGGAGGTTTTGTTGTCTCCTCTTTCAATGCACAGAGGAGTTGCGTTGACACTCACCTGATACAGAAGAAAAAACACAATTACATGACAAGTAGGGCTTTCACAATCATTAAACTTTATAATTAAATGTCTACTTCTGTTTTAAAGAAAGACTTTTATGTCAAAGACTTAATAAACTCAATAAAGCTGATGGTACTTACTTGTACCGATGCAGGCCAGTTAGTGTTCATTTGTCTGTCTTCATGGTGGTAACACTTGAACTGCAGCTCCAGATCAGGCCTGCAGGGGGCGACACAACACAAACCATCAGGGATCGACTGGGTGGGGTTATCTAACATTCCTCGTTTGTTTTTCCTCATCTGGTGGTTTTTAAAATCACTCAGGAAGAGAAACAGGGAGGTTCTCCGAATTCACACTGAGGCCACATATTATGTTACAGATGGGAGTTAGAAGAGGGTTTTTATGGTAATCATCAAATATTTATCCTCTTTATCCTTTATTCATCTCATCTCATCAGAAAGCAGAAGACTAGTCTGGAGATGTGGTATTGGAGAAGATATAGAATAATATAACAGCTGAGTTTGAAGCATTATTAGCAGGTTGTGAGTTTTACAATAGTGGTTTATGAGAACATATTTCTCCATGTATTCTACATACATTCAATCCATATATATATATATATATGGATTAAATGTATGTATATATGTATATATGTATATATGTATGTATATATATGTATAAAAAATATAAACAGACACTATCACCGCTCACAGGAGCACCTTGTTATCGCTGACAGAAAGTGGTATTTTGTGTTTCTAGTATTGCTTACTATGGATTTCTCTTGTGTGCAAAGTTATTGTTTACTTGGGATATTTCCAACTGTATGTAACTGAAGGTGTGAGACACCAAATATACAAAATGCTGTGTTTTGGAAAACCCAATAAAACCACCTCTGAGTTGTTACAGGATCTTTTAAGTTCGCTGTGTGTGACTCTGAAAAGATATTCCAGAAAAAAGACATTTGTTCTGAAGAACAAAGCAGTGACTTCACTTCTTAACCTCCGCTAGGACGCCGGCGTCCTCGGCCGAGAGTCCCATCTCTCTATCCAACATCACTTATACCTTAAACCTAAATACATTACTCCCATTTATGATGAATAGTGGGAGGGGAACTTTTGCCGCAGCGCCTGATTTGGTCTGAATCGGCCGTAAGTTAGAATACATTTTGGCAAGGGGAAAAACTGGCATGGCACTGTTGGGCCTGATGATGGGTTTGATTTCATATTTTGGGTTTGTGTGGCGTTTGTTCTGAGGGACTGGCACGGCAATTTTCAAAGGGGTCCCTTGACCTCTAACTTTAAGATATACCCACTAATGTACCCTTTAAGTGCAGTTTTGGGTGAAAACCATGCGGTATAAATGTGTTATCACAGAAGTGTTCCTTTATTTTGGAGAGAAGGCCGACATCTCCGCGGTGGATTTCACCAAAACAATCTAGATGGATAAACTACAGGAAGAGGACAAATGTGTGTGGACGTGTATTCTCTCTTCCTTTTTAACCATTGCGTTCGTCAGACCCAGATACAAAACAGGAAACAAAGGAGATGAGAGTGACTGGAAAGTCTTCCTACCTCAACATGAGTGTTTTGTACACAGAGTCTCTCAGCTGGAAGGCGTGGTTACTGACGGCCAGGTTGTGCTCCAGTCTGAACGGCTCCAACACGACGCCGTCTCGTACCGGGAAAGTCAGACGCAGGTCATCGCTGGGGTTACCTTTAATGGAAAACAAGAGTTGGCTTTTAGAGCGTTTTCCACTACAGGAACGAGGACATTTTGGGAGGAAGTCAGGAACTTCACCTGCATTTTGACCAAAATAACCAGGAACTGAGTTTAGTTCCTGTACGGTAGTTAAAGTAGTAAACAAAAGTAAAATACTTCCTTTTGTTTTGTTCCATATAAATACTGTAATAAGAAAACATAATACAGAAACTACCTAACCTGCATTAGAGTTACCAAGTCAATGTTTTTATCATATTACATATCACATTAAGATAGGAAAAGTGATTTATACAATCATCCTAACAACCAAAAAGTTGTTAGAGTTACTGTTGTTTTTCTGTTTGTTTCAGTGAGGTTACAAAGTTGTTTAGCTCGGTGGAATGATAAAATAGCATCGTTTGCTAGGTAACAGATGTAAAAATTGATAAGTGATGTTGGATTGACTATTTAGGATTTCCTAACCCGAGACAAGATATGATTAAGTAAGCTAGGATCAGATTCCTAAAGAAAGTTAGGATTTAGTTTTACCAAATTGGAAAGAATCCTATCTTAGACACCTAACTTAATGTTAACTTAAGACAGGACGTTTCTGTAAAATGTCCCCAGAAGACATCTACCTGGAGAGATCAGGTGTCTGTAATTCTCCAAACCAATTACAAAACACAGTTTTACTTCCTGGTGTGTGCTTCCTGCAGTGAGTCTCACCTGTGGAGGGCTGCTGTGTGTTGATGTTGGGTTTGATGTCAGGTGGAAGGTAGGGGGGTTTTGTGTCCTGGCCCGGGGACAGGTAGGGAGGTATGGACGTCCCAGGTGTCATCGGAGGAGTGGGATTCCCTCCCATCGGTGAGCTAGGATACCCGGGCATCACTCCACCCCGACCTGGCTGCGAGACGGCGATGACGACGAGTGTTTAGAACTTCAAATCTTCAGAGTATTTCATGAAGTGTTTAACAAGAAAAGCCCGCAATGATACAGTATATTTCTGTGTGTCGGTGCTGAACTGAACTCATTGACTTACCCCGCTCACTACAGCCTGTGTGAAGGCATTGTATCCTCCGGCTCCTCCAGATGGCAGGCTGCCCTGACCATTGAACGGCTCTGACTGGAGAACACAGACAGGAAACATGACACTCAGCAAGCGATCAACCGAGCAAAAAGAGTCCAACAGTGTTGAAGAAATTAGATCTGTGTGTGCCCCCCCGAAGTTCTCAACAACTTTCATTGGCAACAAATATAAAGTTAAAGGTTATATATACGAGATTTTAAACATTATAATAGCAGAAAAAGTATTTGCTATGTGAAGATATAGAGTAGTGGAGTCATGGTGCCCCCGAGCAGAGAATGAGGTCACACTCCCTCTCTGTGTATGTGAATCCCTCCATGTAAAGCTGTTGGCTGCTGCTGTTTTTATCATCTACGTCGGTGAATTAAGGATTTATTGCCACCAAACCAGAGTTGGTGATTGTTGAAAAGACTAACAGAGACGCTTTAATGAGTTTTATTCTGTTTCTGTCCACTTT
Source organism: Morone chrysops (assembly GCA_019097615.1). Lineage (NCBI taxonomy): Eukaryota > Metazoa > Chordata > Actinopteri > Moronidae > Morone > Morone chrysops. Next base: position 1,928,068 of record JAGRRF010011243.1, read on the forward strand.
AATGAAGTTACGATGATCTGAAGGTAAAATGAGTGTTTTTGTCTCTGGAGTCTGGTGGAGAGTGATAGTGATATTACGGCTGTTTGTGGTTAAACTAAAGGTCTGTCTCTGTAGGGATCCTTTCATAATGCTGTCAGACACTGACAATAACAACCTGAGTCTGTCAGTGGAACAAACTACTACTGTTAGTGGAACAAACAACAACTACTGTTAGTGGAACAAACAACAACTACTGTTAGTGGAACAAACAACAACTACTGTTAGTGGACGCACTTTAACAGGCGCATTTGTCCCCAAGGATTACGTTGTGGATTAAGGTCTATTTTAACCAGGCCTGTAGTTGCGATTGCTGAAAAGACTGTGGAAGTGAAAGTTTTATTTTGTTTCTGTCCAGTTTAAAGTGTGTTTTATGATTATTTCCTGCTGGTGAAATGACTGGTTTTGTCAATAGAGTCTGGTGGGTAGTGATACAGATTTGTTTTGGTCTGAGATGCTGCTCCTCGTGTTCTCCAGTAAACTTTAAATCATTGTGTTTGATGACTTTATGTTTGTTATTATCCAAATTAGGGCAACTAGCAATTCATTTCATTACCTTATAATACTGTGGAGGATTGGGCTGGCCGGCTCCGGGGGGGATCTGTGCTGGGTTGTGAGATCCAGAAGTGTACTGTGCCATGAGGGGCATCCGACTGGAGGGGTAAGAGGGTGAGGGAGGGCATCGCTGCTGTGGACCAGAGGGGTACTGGAGAGGCTGGTTAGGGTACCCTGACATCCCACCAGAGCCGTACTGCTGCACTGGAAAACCCTGGAAAACAAACGGAGACAGGATGAGTTAATGAACTGTTCAGACATCTAAGAACCACAAAACACTGACTCACCTAATCTCTGTGCTGACTAATGTATGTTGTTGCTAGGTGTTGCACCTCTACACTGTCTGACAAACAGAGCAGACCGCTGATCACAATCTTCAGTGGAAAAGTTTGTTAACTACTCAAGCTGACAACAACTTGACCCGCTACAGGAAGTAAGTGCAATAAAACCATAAAGAGTCACACTTTATCAATACACTGTTCAACAAACCCAACATGTGAACATGAAGGGAAGTGATACCTGCTCTGTCTGCAGTTTCTACCTCTGCTATGTTTTACACAAGCTCAGCGTTACAAATGAGCAGAGTTTGTAGAAATGTATGTAAAATCAAAGAGATGAAAGCATTATATATAGAGAATATGAGCAGTGTGTTTGCTTCTGAGGAGGGGGAATAATCTGATATTATATTGAACTAGGGAACAAACATCCACTGGTGTCTCACTGACCTCCGAATGAAAAGGCCGTTTGAGCCCTTGCTGTCCGCCCGGATACCCTCCGTGCTGGGGCATCTTCTGAGTCTGGGCAGGGTGAGAGGGGTACAGGCCTCCGGCGGTAGGTGGAGGACCGGGCCTGGACGAGACCATCCCCGGAGGAGGGCCGCGGGGGCCCGAATGAGACAGGAACTGGGTGCTGTAAGAGGATGCTCCACCCATCTGGGGAGGGAAAGGGAAGTACGACAGCAGAGAGTTCAGGAAGGGCTCACAGGGAGCGAACAGTGACGGCAAGAAAATGAGTCCGGGACCTGGATTTATCAAGAGTCTCAGAATCCCACTGAAAGCTGAACTGGGACTAAAAACAAGGAGATATTATAATGATGTTAATGATGTTTTCTTTAAATTGTGGTTTGAACATTTAAAATACAGAAAATATCACCACTTTTCTAAATGTAGGCTTTATGAATGTGGGTCATACTAGGCCTTTAGGTTAAATTATGAGGCCAAAAGTGGGTTATAAGCAGAAAATAAATATAAAAATAAAATGTATGCACATTTTAAATAGCAGCTGATTTAATTAAGCTGTATGATTTAGCTTCATTCAGTCACATTGTTCCACACTGCCTGTATTGTGCCATATTGTACATACAGTTATGATGTTGCAAACAGACTGTAGGTATATTTCAACTGAAAACGTCTTAACTAAACCTCTAAATGCAGACTCCTTACAGCTGGTGTACAATGAATTAATGTCAGTAATGTCACCCACTGTTACTGGAAATACTCATAAATATTACTAATATAATAAAAACAAGAACGAATGAGTAATTCAAATAAATCTTTCCATGCATGCAGCTTGTGTTTTTGTTAACTTTCCTCTGAGTGGTTTAGAAATTAAATAATCTGCACTTTATCTGTGGAGTGTGATTTATTATTTCAAATTGTTTGTTGTTATTATGATGGCGTATTGGGGCCACTGTGGGTAGAAACAACAAGAACAGAGCCGAGGAGAGGGAGGGAATATTCTGAGAAAATGCAGATTCCGGGGATAAATTCAGAAGTATTTTCTTATTACTAAATCCAATTTCAAAGTATAATCTGATAATGTCATAATGCATGTCAGGCATAAAGCACAGCAAGCTACGGCGTCTGTGGTGTGACGAGGTTGATACAACCTTGTGAAGTGAGTGTCAAGTGATTCCTTGACAAAAAGAAACACCATTTTTCTGAGTTTTGTCCTCGTAAAACTTGTGACTTTAATCTCAAAGAATTCGATTTTTTTTCCTTGTAAATTTACGACTTAAATCTAGGAAATTCTGAGTTTTCTCTCAGAATATTACTCCCACTGTAATTTGTTTTTGTTTGTTTTGTTTTTTACCATTGATCATCAATGATCAGCAGATCTCCCACTGAATGTCTCTGCTTGAACACCATCTCCTGACTATTCCTAACACATCTGTAAACCTCCTAAAGACAGGAGTCATTCCCTGCATTATCGATAAAAATGCTTTTTACTCCTCGGTTTAAAAGCAGGACCAAACAGGACCAAAAAGTTTGGCCAGTTAGGACAGATTTTCCTCCTGAATACGGCCCCAGAACTAAGTAGTAAATCTAAAGAGTGTCAGCATGAAGACGTTCTGTACACCGAGATATATGATGTTATACAGCCTTTATTTAACTTGTTCATTTTGAACTGGAACCAGGAATCTTCTACAGAAATCATGGCAGTGTTTGCTGCTAAGCTTCTACAGTGACTCTAATGTTGTAAATAAAGTCTATGTGAGTAAATAGTCTGGCAAAAGACAGCAGTGTAAAATTATGTGATTTCTCTGCTGTTAATAAGAGACATGTGTCTTGAATCTGTGTCAGCAGCAGAAAACCAGCTTCTGCTTTGCACCCCCCTCCCACAGTCCTGCAACCACACATCACAGCTCCAAACCAGACGGTGTTGGTAAAAAATGCAAAAACGCTCCGCAGCAGCAGTTCCCATCCTTGTTCCTTAAGGGACCTCCATTCTACCAGTGAGGAAACCGGCCACCCCTCACTGATGGAGTTTGTGCAAAATGGAAGATTTGGATGAATTTTGAGCAGATTATTTCCTGTGAATGTTGATCAGAACTGAACTTTTTCTACAATTCTGTCTGTATTACATATTTTTTGAGTTTTTAACCAATCAAACAAACTTAGTAGGTTTCTTTTTTGACAAATTGGGTGTTTTCCTTTCTTTCAGCTCTTCGGTTGTTTTCTAATGCAGCACAAGGCTGTTTATCAGAGAGTGATCAAATATAGTCCTACTGTGTGTATTTTTAAAGTTTTCCTACACCCTTTAAAATCAAGAAGTCTTCGCAACCCCCAGGTTGGAATCACTGGACTACAGAAATATCTTAACCTTTGAGTCTATTTTTACAAATAGGCTAAACATAAATTTTAACTAAATTTAAATGTGATTTATTCTTTAGTCTAAGAATTAGAGCAGTATCATGCCAATCTGATGCATTTAGGACCAGGATTTTACTCTGAAGGGCCCAATACACGCCGGCCTGAGTTGTAACTAGAGAGGTAAACTAAAGACATCCTGAACGTGATGTTTAACAAAATAATGGAAAAGTGCTGCAACAGGTTTAAAACCCATTAATCTGCTTGGAAACTGACATGCAAATGCACTGGATCCAAAAGCCAAAAGACATGACAGAGCAGATCCCAGGCAGTGACACACATTTACCTGTCCATAGCTCAGCTCCTGGTTCTGTTTCTCCTGTATGGCTGCAACAGTTGCCGTGGCAGTGGCAGTTGCTGTGGCAGCGGCGGCGGCAACCGCAGCGGCAGCAGCCTGCGTGAAGTCTGAGGGAGGACGGACGCCCATACCGGCACCTCCACCGTTACCAGAGTAACTGCAGGGGAAAGACGGGGAGATGAGTGGGCAGCGAACCCAATGAACCGAGCGTATGAGTGTGTGAGGTGCCGTCATGAGCGTGAGTCAGAGCAGTGGGTGAGAGCAGCCACGCTGACATATGTTGATGTGAAACCAAGCAGAAATAGCACGAAATAAAAACAGCTTAGTGCTGCACAAAAATACACAACAACGTTCAGTTATCAGCATCGACACAATAACGTTCCTTACACACAAGCTGCTCCGTGTTAAAGGAACAGGAAACAACATTTTTAGCTAAATAGGTGTTAATTGTGTTTGTCAGCTCTTAGACATCAGTTGCTGTAAATAGCTTCCACTGATCTTATTCAAAGGCACGGAGGGAAAGAAGATTTCAAGAGGCAGCGTGTTGTTTGTTGTAACAGGTGAGTTTGTATGTGTAAGTTCTTTAATTTAGAATTTGTTGTAGACAGCATTTCTGGAGTTAATAAAGTTTTCCCTAACTCAACAACTCACAAACTCAGTGATTATTTTAAGGGAGTCTGATTCTGAATTCTTCGCCACTCAGAATCACTCACATGCAGGTTTGCTCGTTAATTATCCGGATACAGATCACATTTTAATACCAACTGTGAAGTGAACAGGATTTACCTTCCGCCATAGGCTGAGGCTGGGTTGTACGCCGCACTGGGACGTCCGTACATAATTGGCTGCCCATAACCTTTAGAGACAGCCTCTCCATACGACTGCTGGCCCATGAACTGGGAGCCCATGCCAGGACCCATACCAGGGCCGCCACCAGGCATCATGTGACCGCCGGAGCTCTCACCCGGACCCATGGGTGCACCAAACACCTACATGGGAAACAGAGAGGTGTTATCACCGTCACATCAACCACAAAGAGAGAATACGTGCAATAATAAAGTCAATCAGAGACCGGATGGAGTGGGAGAGACAGACATTCACAGTCAGACCAACTCCTAAAAGTCACAATGAAAGTGAAACTACACATGAAGCAAAAACACAAAGAAGTGCAGGTCCTTTGGGAGAGAACATCGCAGTTTTATGACACCCAGAACCATAAAATGAAATTAATGATGGCGTCTTGTAGTTCTTCTCAGCAGATATGGTGTGTGAAATCGACACATTCAGAAGACTGATCCAGATACAGTTACACAAATTACACTGTAATCTAAATGACTGACGCCAGTTGATTGGACTTCCAGTGATGGATTGGTTTTTATTTCACGGGTTGATAATTCTTCAGAAAGTTTTCTGGAAATATTTCTATAATTTGGTAGCAATTGTACGGAAAGTCCTTGAAAGAAAAGCTCCATTTAAACCAGAGTACAGACTCATTCAGGGCTGCAAATAACATTTATTTTTATTATCGATTACCATTTGCTGATCATATAAATAGTAAGACAAATTGTGAAAAATGCCTGGTATAATTTCCACTTCTAACAAGCTTTTGGGATATATAAATATAACTAAGGCAGAAATACTTTTCTACAAAGTATATATCTTGTTGTTTTAAATAAAAATCTTTTGTGTTTGCTATTTCAACCTCCCAGTGTGTGTGTGCTGTTAATGCTCTGCAGCTCTCCTACATCCTGAAGAAGATATTTCCCAGGATAACAAAGTCGATAAAATGCTTTCTACTCCCACACTTATAAGTAGGAACAAATATGCATCACTCGGAGATGTTTGGGACCACATTTAAGAAGAAATAAATCGAGTAAAGAGTGAACAATGAGACACACTTATAAAGCAGCTCCCTCCTACTTGCAGTAAAGTGTAGGAGTGACCTTTAAGAGCAGACGTCAAGTGTTTGTTTATTTCGATCAGTCACGTAGATTAAGCCCAAATCTGCTCCATTGATATCTGTGTTTCATTCTTCAAATTAATTCCTCAACTAGGAGCCTATGTGGCTTCAAGGTGCTTTTATTTGCATGTCTTAATTATCTCCAGAAACAAATGACACACATGAGATTAACATGTAGCTTCCAGCAATAGAAACTGTGAGGACATTAGAGGAAATCCAAACTGAAGCTTGAAGGGAAGTACTTTATTCCAACACTGACTGCTGGCTTCGCCCTCGTCACTGACACCTGAATTTCCCTGCGGGGATTAATAAAGGTTTATCTTATCTTATCTTATCCCTGAGAAATGTGAGAAAAGTGGCGCATGCTTACAAGAATGCAGCAGCTGCAACTGGTCAGCTGTAAACCACCACAGTGGCTCCCAACCTTTTTCCTTCCTTTTCTATCATTGAGTAAACAGACTCAGTGACATATTTTATGGATATTTTATATTATATTCAACGTATAACAATAACAGTAGAGAACAACTGATGAACTGTACAATGAAGCCGATGCAATGATGTCAAATGTGTGATTTAGATTCATGTTAAGCAGATTATTTCCTGTAAATATCATTTTTATATTGATTTTATTTTAATATTTTATAAAGGATGTACCAATTACTCATTTAATATGGAGTATCTGCTATACCCGTATTTCCCTAGGTAATACAGGTGCACAGTGCTTCAAGTACATGATCAAAATCAATGTAATATATATGGTTTGACAATCAAATCGCTCCACATTGTATCAAGAAAATAAATGATAAAATATCAGAGTAATCTAAAATGCCCCACTATGTTCACCAGCTCGTCTTGTGCGGTTTTTATAGCTTCTTCTTAGAAAGAGATGCTATGAGAGCAGCCGGAGTGAAACAAAACGATAAAGCTGTGACCAGAACAGATAAATAATGAGCTGAAACACACTATAAAGCCCCATAAAGCCGAGCAGAGCTGCAGATTCAGCAGAAAATTCTCTGTAAAATATTGATTTAAGTCAAAAGAAATATGGTAGTTTTACCTTTAATTTCATAGCTGTATTTTTACTGTATCAGTCAGACGAAAATCAGCCCTGATTTTATACATAATACAACAAATAAAAGCTTTTTTTTTTATGTGCTGGTTCTGTATTGTTACTGCACATAAAACAACAGGAGGAGATGAAAAATGTCCCCGGGTACTGAGACATGTGTTACCTGGCTGTGTGTGGGATTGGTCACGCCCCACACTGTGGTTACTACAGAGAGAGATCCTGGGTGCTGATTGGTGCCTGGTTGCCAGGAGACTGGGTCATTTAGGAAGGGGCCGTCACTGCTGCAGAAGGATATGAAGCCGAGTTACTGGGATGGTTGGGGAGGTTGAGGAGAGAGAGAGCATCCAGATATCACAGACAATGTTTTATTATTTTACGCATTAACACCATATTTGTACTGCAGCGGCACAGAGACTGCATTGAGGAAAAAACGCTCGTCAATACCTCATTTAGACCTTGGTGAGCTACCGATTAACCTGAGCATGGTTTATTCATCCGACGATTGTGGTTCCCCGCCACTTCCTCCTTTTAAACCCTCAACAGGAAACTACAGCACAACTAATATGCCACATTTGCAGGGACATCTCTACCAGCATAACGGAAGCCATTTCTAAACATCTCACTGTCCATTTTCTTGCAAGAATCACGAGCTTACGTTGACTTTATTTCAAACATATTGTATTTAAACCACCGCTTCATTCTTTCTTTGTTCTTTCCTACAATCTTTTTACAATCAGCCACATTCTGAGGCTGCTTGTCGGGTCAGTGAGCTGCCAACACATCTCTTGCTTTCATGGCTTTCCGGAGAGAAAATAGAGCAGTCGACAGGCTTTGTGGCTGCACTCAATTAAAGAGAGTTTTGGCTTGAGCGATCAAGATGCTTCCAAAAAGGTTGAATAGAGAACACTCAACAGTCGATTGCCCAAACGGTTTGTGATTAAAGATTCGAAGCTGACTGAACCCTGTTTGATTAGTTATTTAAACAACAATCTGCAGAGAGATGAGCAGCGACTCCTCCCAATGACTTGAATTAAAGCCATTTTGAATTCATGGTTTAATTCATGTATTTTCTTCAGACCACTATTAGTCTCGTCTGCCTTGGAAGGAGGCTTCACTTCGTATTGCTGTTACTTGCGTCACGCTCCAGTTGTGTGAATATATTCTATAGATTTCACTGAATATCCTGTTTCCCCTGCAGGTAGGTCGTGTCTAGGTGGTAACCTAGATTTGCTAAAACTCTCGTGAGATTTGAACTATTGTTTCTGCACGTGGGAGACGTTTGCCTTCGGGGCGGATATATCCTAGAGACTGGCACTTCTGTGCTTACATTCATTCACAGATCTGGAAAAGTCGCAGTTTCTGGACGTGCAGACAGAGATCAATGAAAATGTCTTCATGCAGGGTTCAGATTAACACCCGCCAAGCACCAAACGCAGGTGAAATGTTGTGTTTGGTGGACAAATAACAAGGGTTCAGTAACCAGGGGACCGGTTTATAATGTGGAATCTCAGCTTAGGCTCAGGTTTACATTAATCTTAAGATTATCTATCTATGACAAAGTGCAATATGCAAATCACAGAAGCAGCAATTGTTGGATAAAGGTGAAATGTAGTAATGTAGTTCTGTAGAGATGCACTGGACTACGAATCTTGTTCTTCAGATTTGAGAAAACAAATTGTAGTTCTTTCAGTAAAAAGAAAGAAAATATGAAAGACGAAGAGAGAAAAGTCACAGAGGTCATTCATTTGCAAGAGGGTGACGTCTAAAGGACACAGGAGCGCCGAGATCTTGGCTAAAATATGGTTGAGAAAGGCTCGATTCATATCACAATAAAGGGGTTACGATTCAATATTGTGATTTAAACATATATAACTTTAGGAAAACTGTTTTTATATAGCTATTAATTTAGTTCTGTATATATTTTTTTTTCCAAACAGAACAGTGAGATCTGTAGTTGTATTGTTCACAATCATTGTAACATCCAACATCACAGCCCTCAGTTTACAACCCTGCAGTCTGACTGTTGGGAGTTTAAACACAACAATCAATACAGTGTTTCACAATCAGATATATTCTGACCTCCCTTTTATCATTTGGATATAAACCTGAAGCTCAGGCTCAGTGAAACCAGGTAACCCAGAGAAAGCCAGACTAAGTTGAGCTTGCTTTGTGCTATAAGCCCCCCAGGGTCCCGACAACAAACCGTAACAAACACACCACTGGGCAGAGCAGGTGAGGTTCACCTGAG
>JAGRRF010011243.1:1948099-1966156 GCA_019097615.1 Morone chrysops
ATATATATATATATATATATATATATATATATATATATATATATATATATATATATATTATTGAATGGGTCATTCTGCATAATGAGTACTTTTACTTTTTGGTACTTTAATAATTTAAAAATATTTTAATATTTTTACTTAATTGGTAATAAATACCTGAATACTTCTTCCACTATTGATTTTAATGTTGTATATTTATAGAGTTTTACTACAATATAATACAATTGACTGCATTTGTATTTTATAACCAAAGCAAAGTTGGTATTTAATAACAATGTGTAAACAAGATTGAAATAATCAAACTAAAATACCTCAAACTGTGTTTTATTCCTTTATTCAGCAATCTTGTTTGTTGGTAGCAATAGGTGTTTGGATTATATATTTAAAAAAATGCAATAAAAGTATATTAAAGAAAAGTAAATATACTTAGTTACTTATGTCGCAGTTGTAAAATAATTGGCATTTCTTGTATTATTCTTGTTACTAAACATTGTATTTGAGTGCATTATCCATATTAACGAACTAATTAAATGAAAAGTGCTTTAAAAGATCCACTTAGAGCACTTATATAACAATGACTGCGGATTTAACTGCAGTTTCCCACAGAAAGTCTTTTATATGATGTATTTATATATTTATATAATGTTTTTATATCTATATTATGACGTTATAAAACCAGCTGCTGTCTCTTTAATCTCTGTAGAGGAGTATCTGGTTCATATTGAGACAAACACTGTGTCCCCGCTGTGTCGGCTGCGCCCTTCAGTTTACTTTCGTTTTCCCTCAAAGTGAAAGTAAAGTTCAGTCCGTGAGTCTCAGGCTGCGTGTTCATCGATGAGCGCTGTAATTATTGATCAGTAGGTCCAATCTGATCACATCTGGCGCACTGTTTGCTGAAAGGTGAGAGTTTATTAACCCAGCTGTGTGTTTATGAATGTGTAAACAGGTTTCACTGGCGGATATTAAATAGGTCAAAGCTGTTTGCTGTTAACTGCTGTTGGTACAAATCTGCTGTGTTAAAGATCTGTAGGACAAACAGCCGATCAGCTACATTAAAGCCACACTCAGGTTTTACTTCTTAGTTTGTTTGTTTGTTTGTTTGTTGTCACTTTGATCCGCTGACAGAAGAAAGTTTATCTGAACATGTGAGTTTGTGTCACAACCTGGTTGGAGCCAATCACGTTACAGACACTGAGTATTGACCTTTCCTAAGCCCCGCCCCCTTTTTTAAAGAAATGCTCAATGCTAGGCTAATCACTGTTGGAAAGATAGACACATTTTAAAATTAAAATTCATCTACATCAATCATTAGCTCGCTAGTGAACTGGATACTTAGCTTTTTGTTAGATTAGATTAGAAAGATACTTTATTCATCCCCAAGGGGAAATTCACAGTTTCCAGCAGTATCCACAAACTGATGATAATAACAACAATAATAACAACAACAACAACAGGAGGTCACATTTAAAAGAACTAATAAAATAAAGTAGAATAAATAGCTAAATAACGAGCATTGGGTGAGTGTCCTATAAGGTGCACTGCGTCAGGTGGTACAGTTTGATACAGGGCAGACGTATTGGAGTTGGAGTCGGTTTTCCTCCCCTGGGTGGAGATGAAGAGCCTCGTGGCGTGGGCGAGGAACGATCTCCTCAGTGTTTCAGTGGAACAGGACAGTGACAGCAGCCTGTCGCTGAAGCTGCTCCTCTGCCTGTAGATGGCGCTGTGCAGTGGATGCAGTGGATTGTCCCTGACTGACAGGAGACTGTTCAGCGCCTGTCGCTCTGCCACAGAGGCATCCTTCCTCTTAATGCTGCCTCCACAGCACACTACTGCATAGAAGAGGGCGCTCGTCTGATAGAACATCTGCAGCAGTTTTTTGCAGATGTTGAAGGACGCCAGCCTTCAGAGGAAGTATAACCGGCTCTGACCTCTTCTGCACAGGGCGTCTGTGTTGGCAGTCCAGCCTATCATCCAGGTGTACTCCCAGGTATTTAGTCTGTACCAACTCCACACGGTCACCGTTGATGGTCACAGGTTCCAGGTCCACCTCCTTGGTGTTGGTGGTGTTGAGGTGCAGGTGGTTGGAGTCACACCATGTGACAAAGCAAAACACTGCCTAACTAACAAGCCAATTACCTTTAATTGTTATCTAGCTAGTTACACTTCATCATGAGAAGGTTGAAAATTAGTCGACTAATCATTGCAGCTGCAGCTCACAATGACACACTTCCTGTTTATGTCTCCACAGATGGCCGCGCCCCACGACCACAGCAACAGCTCGCAGATGAAAAAACTGCTTCAGCCTGACCTCTGCCCCGAGGGAAATCATCCGCATGAAAAAGGACAAAACAGCAAAGAGAGCTTCAGTAAGGCCGCCTCCTCCTCTGGGTTATGCAATTAGTTCCCACAATTTGGTTCATTTTTGGGCAAAATCAAAGGAATGTCCATATAAAAAAAATAAATAAAAAAAAGACTAAATTAAATAGTTTAAATAGTTTCTGATCAATGTATTTGTTGACAACTAATTAACTAATTGACCACTAACTCTTGCTCACAATGACACACTTCCTGTTCACTGTTCTGTCTCAGAGCCGGCCGGGCAGTGTGACAACGGCAACGTCAGCACTCAGAAGAAAGATCTGATTCAATTTAGTGACGAGCCTGAAAAGTGTCAGGAGAATAAACGTCAGCATGAAAGCGAGCAGAACAGCAAAGAAAGTGCAAATCAGGCTACCTGCTCCTGCTCCTCTTCCTCCTCTTCCTCCTCGGCAACGGCCAGTTCCTGGGCTGCAGGTCAGACGCAGTCAGAGGGTGGCGAGCCGGTGAAGGAGGACAGAACTTCCTCATGTTGTCGGCTGGAAGACCTGAAGTGTCTCCCACAGTGCAGCAACAAGTTGGGACAACTCAACTTCAGCAAGACGCACACTGTCCTCGTAGACGTAAGAGTTTACTCTTTCTCTCATGTGCTGGAGAGAAACTAAGTACATGTACTCAAGCACAAATTTGTGCTTCATTATATGTTTGTCACATATTTTACCTGCAGCTTCTTCAATTTGCATATTGTACTCAATATATTTTGATTAATTGTGGAGCCTTAGTCTCACATTTTACTACAGAACAAGTACTTTTATTTTGATACTTTAAGTACATTTTGCTGATATTACGTCTTAACAATTACTTAAGATTAAAAATGTTGGACTTTTCACAGTAAGATATTATTTCCTCCCACAGGTGCGTGTTTTCAACTGTGAAAAGAAACTTAAACCCCAGGATGGGAGAGACGTGTGGGGCAACATGTTTGTGAAAATGCCAACTTCACCAGTGAGTCTCATGACCAAGACTGGATTCATGAGGGTGTGTTTGAATTAAATCACCTGTGTGTCGATGTAAATCTGTAAATAATAAAGTACTGATAAATAATCCAATGCAAGTAAAGACACATAATGTATAAGACTGACCCCTTTCTGTCCACAGGGACCCACCAAGGTGAAGAGGTGGGAAGTGATCTCCAAGCAGCTCAGCCGTCTGGCTGACGAGAGATCAGTGAGCGTCAGTAAGCTGAAGGTCGGTTGGTGGCACATTTTTACACTAATCTGTCTTTAAGAAACATCACAACACAACCTTACTCTTTCAAACTCTGTCTCTCATTAGGAAACTATCATCAACATTAACCCCAAGTATAGAGATGAATGGTCCTTTGACGCCCTGTCTGAATTTGTAGAGGTCAGTGTCCACACTTCAGATTCATCAGAGAGACTGACTCTAAACCCTCTAATGATAAAAATATATTTTATTTCCTCTCCAGCGAGTCCCGAAAACAGACAATTACTTTGGCGGGCTGTTTCCAAAGATCGCTGCATTGGCTTTAAAGCTACCTGATTATGTGACTAAGGTATGAAACAACCTGTATGTGACTCACACTGATGATGATGATGATGATGATGGTGATGAGTGTGTGTCTGTTTTCAGGCCATCCCGCTGCTCCAGAGCGGACATCCAGCGAGCATCACTTTGTCCCAAGTTCAGATATCCTGCCTGCTCGCTAACGCATTTTTCTGCACTTTCCCCCACCGCAATGCCACCGCCTCCAACGCAGAGTACCACAACTACCCCAGCATTAACTTCTCCAGGTGGGGGAGGCACAGCATTACACACCCTGCACATACAGCTTGTACACTCTCTGTTCTGTGTCTGTTTTTTAACTGTGAACTCTCATTCTGCATGTAGTCTGTTTGGGAAGCGGTCAGAGCGGAAGAAAGAAAAGCTGAGGGCCATCATGCATTACTTTAAAGTGGTTACAGACGAGAGTGAGTTAAAGCGCCTCTTCCTCCTGTTTGTGAGACGCCTCAGTGAACATCTGTGACCTCTGTTGATGTCTTTGCAGGCACGAAACCAGAAGGACTGGTGACGTTTGAGAGGCGTTGCCTCAGACACGCGGAACTGCCCCACTGGAAAAGGTAATAATAATAATAATAATAATAATAATAATAATAATAATAATCTTTATTTATGGAGCAACAATCAACAAATTAGGTCAGTGGTTCCCAAGCTGGAGGTCGGGGTCCCCACTAGCGGTCGCAAAAGCTCACAGGTGACGTAAGAAAACATTTCTGTGAAGAAAACCAAATGTATGATTGTTAAAAAAGAACCTCTGATGGGATATTTACAGGAAATAATCTGCCCACGATTCATCCAAACATTTTGTTTTACACAAACTTCCTGAAGTTACTGAGTTCAATGTTTGTGTTCATTGTTCTGTTTATCATGTCAGTGAGTCAGGGGGTTGGGAACCACTGAATTATAAAAATAAAACATAAAATCTGATAAAGATGGATTACAGTTTTTATAAAATTGATGTAAACAAGATAAAAGACAATTCACACGTTTAAAGTTCCAGTGTGTCACATCGAGAAGGATCTATTGTCAGAAATATAATATGTATAGGTATGTTTTCATTAGTGTATAATCACCTCAATATAAGAATTTTTGTGTTTTGTTACCTTAGAATGAGATTTATTTAACTCCAGAGGGAGCGGGTCCTCCTCCATTGGCAGTCTGCCATGTTTCTACAGTAGCCCAGAATGGACAAACCAAACACTGAAACCGCAATTTACATTCTACCAAATTCATTACACGTTACCAATGATAGTTGAGCTTCAATCAGTCAGAGTGCTGCTAATGTGCATGTCGGTTCACTGGAGAGGCTCTGCTACACTAAATGGAACGAAGCCTTAATTAATATCATTGGTAACACCTTTAACTTACTTAAAAAGGTCTATTGGTGATGTAGGGATATTTCAGTTTGGACCAAAGTGGTGGACCGACGATAAACTCGTCTTCTGAATCCTTGTTGGTGGAAATGAATCTCTCTTTTGTGTTTGTGTCGTAGCTGCAAGGAGACGATGACTAAACTGCACGTCACATCCCAGGGAACCATCGAGACTGAAGGTACGGGCCTGCTACAGGTAAGATCTGACCCACAGCAGAGACAAGCTCCAGATGTTTTAATCCAGAATCCATTTATATATAAATGTGTGTGTGTGTGTGTGTGCAGGTGGACTTTGCCTCCAGCTGGATAGGCGGAGGTGTTCTCGGCGATGGTCTGGTGCAGGAGGAGATCCTGTTCCTCATAAATCCAGAGCTGATCGTATCTCGCCTCTTCACGGAGAAACTCGGCGACAATGAGTGTCTGATCATTACAGGTACAGGTCGTAATAAAGTCGATTAATTACAGTTATTAACAGATATTAATCAATGGCAATCGAGCTGGAACCAGCAAACGTTTGACATTTTTGCTCGAAGAATGACGATTAATCGACCAATCGTTGCAGCTCTACGTAGAACCCGGGTAAAACCTGTTTGTACATACAGAGTTGCTGTGATTGGATAGTTCTGTTATCTAACCCTGATTGGTTGTTCGATTCAGTCGGTTTGTCACACTTTTTAAAGAACTAAACAATTAAACATTGTATTAAACATAAAAATTGCAGCTTTAAAGCTACAAGAAACTTTCATTTTGTGTTGATTCTGATTAGAAACACTACCACGTTTGTCGACAGGGGGCGCCACAATCAACACAAAATGAAACTTAACTTTTCCCACCACTGCTCCGTTGTTGTCCCAAAAACAGCACCAAATGTGGATTAATCCGCCGCTGAAAATAGTCCCCAACCAATGATCTGAAACTGAATGAAACTGCATTTCTGTGAGGTGTTTTTTAAGAAGTCTTCAGTCAGAAACCAGTGAGCTCAGAGATTGTGTTTAATGTTTCATCACAGCAGCCTTACAGAACATGTGTGTGTTTCTCAGGCTGTCAGCAGTACAGCCATTACTCTGGTTTTAGTGACAGCTTTGAGTGGGTGAGACCGTATAACGAGCGCCTCAGCAGGTATGTTCATGTTTTTTCTCACGAATATGATTTTGTTGGTTTGTCCTATTTTTCCTGACTTGAATACAGGGTTTGTTTGTTGGCTGTTTAAATAAAAACTTGGTCTTTACAGAGACGAGTGGAAGCGGCTGCAGAGGCAGATCTTAGCCATCGATGCTCTGCACTTCAGAAACTGGAGGGAACAGTTCAATATCAGCAAGGTGACCCGGGAACTCAACAAGGTGAGTTAAGTAAAGTTATCCTACGGTTGTTTTTCAAAGGTACTTTAGGTTTCCGAAGAGCCAACAGCGTCTCACTTGCAGGATTTCTAAACCCGATAAACCTCGAACCTTGTATAGTTCTCATTTTTACATGATTTTATTGTCCCTGAAGGCATACTGTGGATTTAAGGGTCAGGGGAACGATGAGCCAGATATCGCCACAGGAAAGTGGGGCTGTGGAGCTTTCAACGGAGACCCACAACTCAAAGGTACTTCTTCAGTGTTTCCAATCCATTGATCCATCGATTGATTTCTAACACGTTGCATTTAATTTGAGCTTTTCTTAATGTCCGTGTCCAGCTGTGATCCAGCTGATGGCGGCTGCAAAGGCAAAGAGAGGACTGGCCTACTTCACCTTTAAAGATGAAGAACTGAAGCACGGCCTGGAGCAGATTCACAGCCTGCTGGTCACAAGCGATACTACAGTTGGTGAGTGTTTGCAGGACAGAAAGCTCCTCAGATTGTTGCTCGAGCTTCTAACGTTTTCCATTCGCTCCTCCGCAGGGAAACTGTTCCAACTACTGGAGGACTTCTGTGCTATTCAGGACATGTCGTCCACACGTGTGGATCTGTTTCAGTTCATCGGCGACAATGTCCGACCTTCCAGGAGTCAACTGTAAAGGACTAGAAATGAAGACGAACCTGCTTAAATAAAGATTATAATTCTTTGCATGCTTAGCTTAACTGGACATTTTTACACTAAAGAGCTACAGCTGGAGTCGAAGCAGAGGATGTAGATGTGGTTGTGGGAGTGGACGTAGGCAGTTAAGGGTTATAATAAACTGTAATTTGTGATCCTGGGTTGAATAATTAATTTGAAAAATGTTTTTTCAGTCTCTTCGACTAAACTGTGATAATTAAAGTTAACCAAGATCAAATGTTTGTAATAAGTAAATACGGTATGATTTACAGTGCTGACTTATCTACATATATACTGTATAACTGCTAATAAAAGATGACACAGCAGCAACTTTCAACTATAATCTTCATTTATTGAAAACGATAAACGTACAACACTGTATGAAAATAAATACATTCTTCCAATCTGAGGAGCTGAGGAATCCCATCGTGTCGTTACATACTGCTGTCGCTGGCATGATTTCTTTAAATGAAACACGGTGTGTAATTTCAAGTAATCTGTCACATTTGGCACAAACGGGGACGTTTACAGCGACCGCGGCAGGACGGCAAGTAAAACCACGGAGGAGGAAATAAATACAGATTTGGGAAGAATTGAAGCAGAATATGCGAGGAGAGGTGTGTTTATGTTAGATGAAGATGCAGGGAGAGATAAACAACCCTTAAAGTCACTGAGAAATATCTGACACAGAAGGCGAACAGTGTTTTCAAAAGGTTCTGTCACTGCTAATATGTGGAGGCCAACTCAAATATAATACAAAGCCTTTTTATTCTTACTGCAACCGTTCAGCTGTTGATATGTTTTCACCAATCTCCGGTTGTACACGCTGCAGGGTTGCCAGGTCTCATGTGGTCGCTGTAAATCCAGTTTAAAGGAACAGACATCTTGGGAAATACACTTTAAGCCACGACTGTGCAGTGGCCGAGGAAGACGAGATCACAGCAGATCAAAAATACATTGATGGTATTAAAGGTGGCGGTTTTAGCCACTATTAAAGCAGTTCTCCATCCTAAACTGAGTTATGTGACTGAACTGTTATTGAAAAATCTGCATTTTGTGGGTTAAAAATGTTTAACACGCCCTCTACTGTTTCAAATCTGCTCTGTGTTTATATTATGGCGCAGTGGTTCCGACTTTATGAGCTGTAGAAGCACCGGACTGCAGAAACCTTTACCAACAGCGTGAATGTGCTTCTAGTGACTAAAAGTCTGACAGCAGCTGCTCATTAGCTTCTGTTTCCAGTCTTGTTGCTAACAAACGGATCTCCTCTAACTCTCAGTAAGCTTATTTCCCCAAATGTCAAACTATTATGTGCATCATTGTTCTTCCTCTGGTTGTCCGAATGAATCTGCCATCGAATAAATTAATTCAAATATTTGTTCAGCAGGTGACGGATGCAGGATTTCAGCAGGATGTGCGGAGCGGAGCAGGGTGACATTATTTTATAATTAACTAAATAAAAGCAGATAAAAACGTGTTCTTACAAATTAATAGTGTATAAATTCATACATTCAATGCTATAATAGCGTCCATCACTGTGAACATGAGGTCTTCACGGTAACAGTGTTAAAGTCATTGTGCGTCTTTTGAAGATTACGCCTGATAACAGGTCTGATATGTTCGTATATTTGAGGAAAGAAAACACATCAATGCAAAATGTAGGCGAAGGGTTAAAGCTCGACAGGCGGGTGTGTTACAGTTTCCCTGAGAACGCCTGCAGGTCGAAGGCCGTGTCCAGTAGACGCTGCAGCTCCGTGAGGTGAGTTTGCTTGTTTCCAGTAGCTGGAGCTGCTGCAGGATCACGACCAGCATACCTGCAAACACACACACACACGTATGAGCACACGCACACACTCACAGCGCAGGTGAAAGAGTCTTTGTGGGGAACTCACCAGACGGGGCGGGTGTGGTTGATGGTGGTGCGGATGCGGGGCTTGATGTAGTGGTAGTAGCCCTGGTTCTTGTGCTCTTCCTGACACCACACCAGGTCGGCGTTTAGGTAACGATCGGTCTCCGCTTTCACCAGATCGAACGGGAACGGTGAGAGCTGAACAGACAGAGAACAATCTGATGTTAATCATAAGAACTAAAAACTACAGGTCCCATAATTTGTGAGCTTTGGGATGTAAACACGAGGTATAACCAGTTAGCTGTTGGCTACAACAATCTTTAACCTTTATTTGTTCGTATTTTGGTAAACCGGCTCCATAAAAGTGTGCAGAATGAGCTGTTTGTTCCTGTTTGCAGTGGAACCACGGATGGATTAAAAGTTCTGGGGTATAAGGAGTCTTTTTTCTATGATTTCGATGCAGATTTATGGATGTTTATTTGCTAAGATCATTTAATTTATTTAAATATATATTACGACTCATAAGGAGTCCAGATTTTAATGCAAGTTGCTGCACACACACATCCCACTCAACTTCAATTTATGAGCTTCATTGGCTTGAAGAGACGGAGCTTATATTGCCAAAGCAAACAGATATTAACCGTTGTAATAACAATAATCATAAATGTGGGAATGTGCTCGTTTGTACAATCACAACGGCATTACAATACAAATATGACATTAACAAGCAAGTGAAGAACAAAGAACAGTAAGAGTCAGTATCAACATGAAAAGTATTTAATTTCCCGTCTGTCACCTGTTCGATGCGAACAACAGCCACAGTGTCGTCCATCCCTCTGTTCTTGCGTTCCCGGGTCAGCTCGTAGAAGATCTTGCCGGTGCAGAAAACGACTCTCTTCACCTTCTCCGGGCTGGCGGCTGCAGGCCCGTCGTCTGGGATTATACGCCTGAAGTGGGTGGCTGCAGGAAAACAAACACACCGTAAAGGGAAGCCACATAAAAACAGGTGATTAAATCAAAGTTATTAAGAGTTTATACTTCATGAAATAAATAAAAACCTGAAAGCCTCACTATCAGTTGAAAACACTCTCAAACTCTCAGTAACACGAAGAGATTCTCTCCGTCCGCACTCACCTGGCAGCATGTCATCAAAGCTGGACTTGGCCTCCGGATGGCGCAACAGCGACTTGGGAGTAAACACTATGAGCTGGAGTTAAAGAGATAAAGAGAGAGAGAGAGCTCAGTGACCTGAAGCACATTATCTCCGTGTGCTGAGTCGCGGTTTCACGGTGTGACACTTACAGGCTTCCTGAAGGGCTGCAGGATCTGTCGGCGGAGGACGTGGAAGTAGTTCGCAGGATTGGAGCAGTTGACGACGATCCAGTTACAGTCGTACAGCTGACGCACCGCGAAGTCCTCCTCCATTTTCTGACGGGGGAAGAAGGGATGAACATTAGAATATATAACATTAAAAGATCATTCAGTCTTATTAATCTGTGTCTCTAATTCTGTTTAATCGGCTGTAAAGTTTCTATAACGCTTTAGAGGATGTAAACAGGAAGTATGATGTTTTTTAGCCTGTATTTGTTTACATCAGTGGCTGCACTAACTATCACTGGATTACTGATACTGAAGAAGAAACCTAAAAGCACGTTTCTTTCTCTGATTGTTGAGCAGATGCACTAATGATCTCCTCAGGAAGGGAAACCATGTGTATCTTCTCTCTGTCTGTGACCCACACTCACAGGGAATACATCTGGGTCATCATTGCACATCTGTAGGAACCTTTCAGGACGGGCAGACGAGTGCTCTGGTCCCTGCGAGGAAGAGGAAGAATATATATCGTTATCACTGATTACAAGGTGGCATTACAGCATCGTGTGGCAGATCAAACTACCTACCATCCCCTCCATGCCGTGAGGAAGCAGCAGCACGATGCCGTTCTGTCGGACCCACTTGGCCTGACCCGAGCTGATGAACTGGTCGATGATGCACTGAGCTGTGTTATTAAAGTCTCCGAACTGGGCCTCCCACAGGACCAGTGCGTTGGGACTCGCCATGGCGAAGCCTAATTCAAAACCTGCACGCAGACGAGAGAGAGAGAGAGAGAGAGAGAGAAAGAGAGAGGACATGAGTGTTTGAGACGTCATTCAGTCATCTCATTAAACACGTTTTTTTGGTTGGGGGTGTTAATCATTCAGCTGTTAAACTCGTTAATATTTACTGCGATCTTCAATTTAAATTTCCTAACATTGAGATCTCTGTGTGGTCTTTAAAAAACATTGTGTGGAGTTAAAGCAGCGTCGTGTAGCTTTCAGGGTTACCACTCTTTTCAATAAATCATCAGCGCTCACAAACGGTCATAGAAGCAGCAGTTTCAGACTACATTCAATTTGCCACAGCCCCTGAGGAACAAATCCAGTTCAAATCGAGTAGAATTCATTTATATGCTCTATAGTTAAAAGTGTTAATTACATGTACAATTAACATCACTGTGCAGGGAGAGAACAAATAGACTCAAGTCCGTTCCACTTTGCATCATAGTAAAACCACTTTTAACGGTCACCCAACAGTTGAGCTTTAAAACGAGTCTCTAAATGTCCAGGCTTTCTCAAACACCACTGTGTATGTGCTGCTCACCTAGCACTCCGTATTCAGACAGAGAGCTGTTGCACACAGTGTAAGGAGCCTGATCGGGGGAGATGTGGTTCATCGGGACGCAGATCCTCTTATCAACGTTCTGGTCGTGTAGAACATGGTGTCGATGGCTGTAAAGAGAGCAGAATAATACTTTAATAACATTTTTAATACAATGCAA
Source organism: Morone chrysops (assembly GCA_019097615.1). Classification (NCBI taxonomy): domain Eukaryota; kingdom Metazoa; phylum Chordata; class Actinopteri; family Moronidae; genus Morone; species Morone chrysops. The sequence continues at coordinate 1,960,055 of JAGRRF010011243.1, forward strand.
ACGGACCAATAAATCCTCACAAAAGGAAAACACACAAACTCCTAAAAACAGAAAAGGTAAAGTTTCGGTTTCCTGTGTGTGTTACCTGAATGTGCCCCTCTCCACATCCTGTCCACTGAGGCGAACGTGGATCCCGTCTTTGAGCAGCGAGCCAAAGGCCATGTACTCCCCCAGAGCCCAGTCACACACCCGCTGGTTCACCATGTTCGCACGACCCTTCAGGATACGACTCAAACCTACAGCAGGGAGGCAGGAACACAGGGCTGACCCTTTAAACTCATTTCTTGGAGTATCTTCAAAATGCTTCATGTCCCTAAAATCTGTACAACCTGAGCTAAAAGGTTATGTGAGTCAATAAACCATGATGACTGACAGGTATTGATCGACGCCGTCTACAAAATGATCTCACTGAAGAAGGAATCCGGACCGGAGGAAGGAAGGAAAGATAGATAGATAGAAAGAAAGACAGATAGATAGATAGACAGATAGAAAGAAAGACAGATAGATAGATAGACAGATAGAAAGATAGACAGATAGATAGAAAGAAAGACAGATAGATAGATAGATAGATAGATAGATAGATAGATAGATAGATAGACATATAGATAGAAAGACAGATAGATAGATAGATAGATAGATAGATAGATAGAAAGACAGATAGATATAGATAGATAGAAAGATAGATAGAAAGACAGATAGATATAGATAGATAGAAAGATAGATAGATAGAAAGAAAGACAGATAGATAGAGACAGATAGATAGATAGACAGAAAGATAGATACTTTATATTAAGTGAACAGAATGAAGAATAAGATAAAAGATAAGATATAAAGTATTATGTATGTATATAATATATAAAATTAACAGTAGCTACAGAAAGCTCCAGAACCTCCTCAGTTGAGTATCGTTTCTTCACCATCAAGACAAAACAAAGACGAAAAAAATAAAAAATACTCCATAATACACCAACTAAAACTACAATAAAAACTACTGACTAACTATTTCTCTCAATCTCTCTCTCATCAACTATCGACCTGCTTCTCTCCTCTGCTCTTCTCTTGCACGCAACGAAACGTCACGTCACCTTGAGCGTACAACACGATGACGCGAAACCTTAGCTGTCCGCTGCAAAAACAACGAACGCTCCAGCTGTTATGCTTTTTGTTTCAGATCGACTTAAAGAAGCCAGTTAGCGGAGGTCCGTTCTGTAAGGGTTAAAAGTGACGGCACGTTGAGAGACAGTACCTCCGTGTATGGTGAAGTCCTCCACTGGGACGGAGGCGGCGATGTTTCCAATATGGCTGAGATCTTCTTCACTGATGCCGGTGGGGGGGCAGCTCATTGTTTTGGGTTGTCCCTCCAGTGTGAAGAAATCTACAGACACACACATTACAGCTCCAACCGTACAGCGGCAAATACACGTGATTCATTAAAGGGGGCAGAAACACGGCTCCTACCAGGCCACGGCGAGTCCAGCCAGTGTTTGATGTGAAGGATCTTCTCATCTTTGGAGCGATTGTAAGCTTCCTCGCAGATTTTGTCGTACTGAGCTACTTCCTCCTGAAAGAGATGGATGCAAGTTTAGCTTCTAAATAGGGATTTATGGAATTAATTCAGGCATTTTTGGGATTAAAAGTGAGATAAGAGTCGTTTTAGATGTTGTTTTACTTTTGAATCCACTGGGATGTATACAGAGAGGTGTACTCGATGGAGATAGTTTGTATATCTTAAGGTTTTTATTGTTAATTGAAGGGCAATGATAACTTCCCTGGCTGCAGAATCAACCCCTACAGTGGAACAATGAACTGAGACAGATATACATAAAAATATATATATTTTATTGTAAATTAACACCTGGGTTGAATAGAAAAATAATTTAAAGACAACCTTTAATTTTTCAGTTTTTTGTCCACCTACAAGCTGTTAGTGCCCCAGTGTTAGTAACTAACATTAGCTAACTTAAGTTGTGACTAATATGTCACTTTTATCTTCTTATGTTGTCTTTTCAGCATTAATTAGCCCATCATATAACACATTGAAGTAAAAGAAAGGAGACAGTTGACCGAGGCTTTCTCAACTGTTATTGGGGCTCAGTTATTGGGTTGGACCACTTTGTTTCACACATACGACCTCATTCATCTGTCTAACTGCTTGGAAATGTCTTCAACATTCAAATAATTCATTCACTTCTACTGTGCAGCTCCTAACGGCAGCAGCAAATAGATTTTCATTAATGTGTAAACTCCCAATTCTGAGGCTGAAAACCATCAATTATTCTGTCTTGTTCCACAAAACAAAGTGTTTTTCACTGACTGAAAAGTGAGTGTTTTCTTTTTTACATTTGCACCAAACTTTCTGGATTCTTTGTGTCAGGTGGTTTCATTCAGATGGTTGAGATGCTTCATTATGTCTCACAGTGAGCGCTTTCCCCTCGCTGACAATGAATTCCTTCCTTCTGTATAAAATACTGTAAAAACTCCATCTCCAATTTGACACACAGCTTTTCTTTAGTGGTGCAAAAATACAGAATTGAACTGTTTAAAATCATCCCACTATGCAGGACAACCTCCCCCTTGCTTTACCTCGTACTCCTGCATTGTGATGACTCCCTCGGCGATGACTTTATCGGCGAACTTCTTCAGGACCCCTTTCTGCTTCTTTATCTGCTTGTACATCAGCGGCTGGGTGAACATGGGCTCATCCATCTCGTTGTGGCCGTTACGTCTGTAACACACCTGAATGTGACGAGGCCAGAGTTTAGGTGTGACACGTTTACAGCATTGACAGTACAGTACAGTACAGCTGTGCTAGATGCTGATCTGTGCTTAACAAATTACTACAAAGTTCAAATGTTCCAGCGTCAGAGGAGTTTCCCATTAATCACCAAGACTTTGGCGGCCCGCCACGGTCTAATTTGTCCCACCACAGTTTCATAATGAACCAAAAACATTGTTGTAGTTCTCTCTAACGTTGTGTTTTGCACCATGAACGCCTTAAAGGACAGACTGCCTGAAAATGTGTGCCATTATATCCAAATCCAAACAATATCTCACCTCCTCTCTTTATGGTGGCCACAGGCTTTCCACGCTTTTTAATGAATCATTTTCCAGGAGTTGTTTTGACAATAAACGACAGAACTTGCTCACAAAAGGTTGTGTAGTTTACCAGTCGGCCTACTATTGATTTTTTTCTTTAATTATGCAGCTTTAAGTGTCTCTGGTTTATTACAGGATCATCGACTTTCCACTTTACTTACTTTCCTCTCACAGTAACATAAATGAACAGTTCAAATCAAGTAGAATTTATCTTGTTCTAAGTGAAGGGCTAAATTACAATTAAAAACATAAATTATTTCCAGGATTTCTGGTCATTTCAATCAATTTCCAGGTGCTTAAATGACTGGAAAACTAGTCTCTAAATGTCCAGGTTTTCCAGGTTGCATGGGAACCCTGTTGCCAGCCATTCACTCCTCCTTCGAATGTGGCCTTTGTCGTAGCCAGTGGAGGCTTTATCTCAGTGGTTTACAGTTTTAATCTGAGCTGCTGAACAGTGGAGAATAGTGGAGTACAAACAAGGGCACCAGCTGACCTCTGCCGCTCTGTCCTGTCTTGTACACTCACCAGGTCTACGACCACATCTTTATGGAAAGTGTTCCTCCACTCGGCCGCGACCTTACACACGTATATCACGGCCTCCGGGTCATCCGCATTGACGTGGAAGATGGGAGCGTTGACGACCCGCGCGACATCTGTGGGATAAGGAGACGAACGCGCCATCCTGGGATCTGTGGTGAAACCAATCTGTGTGGATGAGAACATTATTATTATTATTACCAGTGAAACTCAATCGTTCATTGTCATTTCAGCCTGTGTGATCAGTGTGTTGTTAATAAAAAACAAAATAAAGTAATGAAGGGGTTAAATGAGGGTTTAGGGAACATCTTTATGATTTGGCGTGTCTTCCTTACATAAAATAAACATTTTCATGCAGCTAAACTAGTTTTATTTTCTTTGTGTTGTAGAACTGAGACCATGTAATCTGACCTGGGTGGTCCAAAAGGTTTCAATGTAAATCTATTTTTTATAATCTTTGTCTGATTTGATTTTCTGAGATCTACATTGAATAAATAACAAAATATAAACAACAAACAATACATAATGTCAGAGTCTCTAATGTAAATGTGTCACATTTGATCTACACTTACTTTCGTTGGGCAATTAACGAATCATACTGAGTTCACTGTACGGTTTTTATTTTACAAAATGATTCCTTTATTTCTCAGATTAAAATCAACAAAACATTTTCTTTAATAAATCAAAGAATCCCTTTTTGTTTCTGAGGTATAAAATGTGCAAAATGGGAATGTTTCCTTTTCTTTGTAGAAGTGAAAGAGAAACTATAACTTCATCAGCTACAGAAAGAAACAGCCTCATATCTCTTGCTTGCCTCTAATTAATGCAGCTACTGAGTCGAGGTACGTCAAACAGTCAAAGTCAAAGGTAGATAGTCTCTCTGCTGTTTAAAAGAGATTCACCGTTATGAATCTTCACATATTTTTATTGTAGTTTAACTCTCTCGTGATCTACTGTTACATTCCTGATCGGTGTGTTTCTAGGTAGAAGTTCTGCTGCAGAGACCGACATAAACCAGTAACACAGAGGGCTTATTTCCAACCCAGTGCTCAGTATTTTCGACAATCAGAGCCTAAAAGCACACCTGGTTGTTGACCACCACGTGTATGGTGCCGTGCGTGGTGTATGAGGGCAGGTCAGACAGGTGGAACGTCTCGTACACGATGCCCTGCCCCGCGAACGCAGCATCACCGTGGAGCAGAATAGACATCACCTGTGAAATCAATCCGCCAGGTTACAAACACGAGCAAATGCGTTGTTTCTGTCCGTATTTCTACGTAAAAGTCAGCGTACCCGTTTGCCCTCAGTGTCTCCACAGTAGAACTGCTCAGCTTTGGTCTTTCCCTGCACCACCGGGTCCACCGCCTCCAGGTGGGACGGGTTCGCCATCAGCGACATCGTGATGTACCGGTCGCTGACCCGGTTCATCCTCTTGTGATACATCCCCAAGTGATATTTCACATCGCCAGAACCCTGAGAGCAGAAGATCAGGACGGAGTTAAAGCATTCAGGCAGATTTAAGCAAAGCTACAACTACTGATTAATGATTCGTCTGTAAATCAATTAGTTAAAATCCTCCTGAACTGTGGAAATTCACTGTTTAACTCTATTTTATCATTTTAAATGGTTTGTTGGGCGGTTAAAAACAAATAAAAGCTTATATAATAGCTTAACATATTGGAAATATACGTTTATTCACTCTACTGCCAACAGTTAGAGGAAGCAGCGATAGCAAAAGTATCAGAACAAAACAAACATTAAAATCAGGTCAAATCTGTGTCCGTTCTAAGCAATTACAAAACAAACACGCAGTTCCTAAACACTAAAGTTAAATATGTAAATAATAATTTTACATTTGTTTCTTTCTCGATTTTTCTTCCTGTTACAACCTAAAAGAAAAAGTTGTGTTTTTACAGTCCGTTATGTGTTGGAACTACATTATTTAGCTGCGTACGGGGATTTCCTTCCATTCATATTTGTACGAATTCAACAAAACAAGATATAAAGTGATAATTAGTGAGTTTTAGAAGTGTGGGTTGGTGGATATTTAAGCTTTAACATAGCCAGGCTATCTGTTTACGTCTGTTTCCAGTCTTTAATTAAGCTAAATGCCTGCTGGCTCGCAGTCTTACAGCTTTCTGATTACCGCTGGAGCTACTTTAATCAAAATTTGCTCTGTTCTCAGCAGTTAATGTTCAAACCTCATCAGCAGCCTCCAGTTTAGAGTCGAACTGGCAGAAGATCTGGTCCAGCTCCTTCCGGATCACATTCGCCAGCACGTTCAGCCGGCCTCTAAAGATGAAGAGAGACACATCAGGTATAAGATGAGACACACACTGACATTCATCAGGCATCAAACTCATAATGTGAGAAAAAATACATCTTTCTACTGTCAAAATCAAAAGGAACTAAATCACCTGACAAAATTAAACTGATACAAATAATGAGAAATATAAATACAGATACATG
>JAGRRF010011243.1:1966328-1977839 GCA_019097615.1 Morone chrysops
ATATATATATATATATATATATATATATATATATATATATATATATATATATATATAGTTGTAAAAACCTGTGAAATATTAGTGATTTTATCAACATAAAGGGGCAGAAAAGAGCCAATGCAAGTCTCCAAAATGGGAACATCTTCGTAACCTTAGTATTATCTAAATAGACGCAAAGTACCAAAAGTAAAAGTCATTATTCAGAATGGAAACAGAATAATAATAATAAATATTATATTATTGGATTATAATTATTGATGCATTAATGTTTTCATCATAATGTTGCTGTAGCTGGGAGATCATTTTAATTACTTTATTTACTGCTCGGTAGCTTCTGAATTTCACCATAGGATGAATAAAGTTTTATCTGTAATAAAACATAATCACTTATTTGTTGACTATATTTTGTATCAATAATCTGAATCTGAATCTAAAGTTACTAAATAAATGTAGAAGAGAAATAAGTACAATATTTCCCTCTGAGATTTAGTGGAGTAAAAGTATTAAGCAGCATAAACTGGAAATACTTTTAGTACAAAATTGAGTTTGTTAATTTCCATTAATGCAGTTTAAGACACATTTTAGCCCCAAATTGGACTAATTTAAGAATTAATTTAAGAAATTAGGCTGAATTTCTTCCCGATCGGGGCTCGTTTGACGTTCAGTTTGCTTATTAATTGGCTGAACAATCAACAATGTGGACGTCAGACAATCGGTTGGAGTTCAGATGTCAGAAAGATTTGTAGGTCGGAGGACAACGGTACGTAATTATGATGTTTATTCACAAGTTTTACCTTCATCAAAAAACTGCAGCTTCTACGATTTGGCCATGCTGTGATTTAATATTTCGATAAAAAGGTCAGAATGTGAGATAGCCTGCTGGTAGTGACAATAAAGTCATCATAAATTCATATTTTGCTCTGTTTTGTTTGTGTTTATTGATGTTTTCTTTATTATATGCTCATACTCGTCACTAGAGAGACCAGAGCACAGCGCTTTTGTTATGATTTATTGTCCTGTGAGTTAAAAGGTGCCTGTCCAGCAGTTTGTTAAGCTAAAAGATGTTCACCTGTGAGGCATCCCCATGATCACGCTCTCCACGCCGCTCTGACTCGACATGTCGATGATGGTCTTGAGGGCCGGGATGAGCGACTCGCAGCCTTCCAGACCGAATCGTTTCTCCGATGACCACTTCCTCTGGAGAAACTCCTCAAACCTGTGAACAGGCGGGGGTGCTGTTGCTTCACACTGTGGCTCAGAACATCTACGGCCCCCCCACCGGCCGCCACCCTCCCCACAGACTCAGAGAAACCCGCCCTCCAGCTGCTCTGCATGCTTTCCCTGTAAAGGTGTGTTGAGGAATGCGAAGGAGCGCCGACAGACCTTGTGGATCGGATCATTCTGGCCAAGAGAGTCCTCTTCTCCTCCAGACCGAACTGCATGATTCCCGGGGTCTCAAACTTCTGTCTGATCCACTGGCACTGCTCCATGTCGTTAATGAACATAAACTCCACGCCAATATGCTGACAGTAGGCCATCTAGAAGAGAGAGTGCACAATGTGAGAGTTAAGGAATTAAATCTGGAAGCTGCACTCAAAAGTTACAGAGGATGTTTATGTCCCACCACTGTCCTGCATCTTGAGTTCAGAAGAGCGAACAGATTCTGAAGCATTTTACATATTATTTTATTCACTTTCTATTGCAAATGTGTGAAAAGGTTGTGACGTTTGTTCCTCTGCCGCCCGTGGACTGATTTCTCTGTTTCTATGTTGATGAGGGTCAAAGGTTGTGACCTTTATGCTCCTGCGTGCCTTCTCTCTCCGCTTCCCTACAGTGTCAACAGTGTCAACACTAAATAAATGGAGTCCGCTAACGTCTACAAACGACCGACACGCACCACGACACAGAGTCCAAAGTCAAAGCTAACATTACTGCAAAGCTCGTTTGACTTTGGACTGAAACTCTGCATGAAAGGTGCTTCACAAATAATAACATTTATTCCAGGAATGTGGATTTATGTGGCCCATTTTAAAGTATTCTACCTCAAGGCGGCGTATAATCTCTCTGAGAGGCAGAGTGCTCTCGCTGCCTCCGATGAAAGTGGTGGTGGGAAGCCGGAACACTTTGTCCAAGTCAGATTCAGCGAGCCCGTAAAAACCTGTTGTGAAGACATTGACGTGAGGAAAAAAGCAGACAAGCACAGGCAAGCACAAATCAGGTCAGTGTGGGGAAACAGGGGGAAGACACAGAAACAGAGAGAGAATAAAGAGGAAACCACAGAATTTAAGATTTCCTGGAATTTGTGATCCCTGCTGTTTTATTTTCAGATGAGCAGCTGTCTAATCTGGCAGATTACATTTAGTCCAAAATGCTGCAGCTTTAATCTTTTATCTACCGTCGTTTTACTGAGACGCTTTAAAGGAACCAGGGCTGCAACTAAAGGTTGTTATTTCATGATCGATTAAATCTAAAAACGTCTTCAACTTGCTTCTGTTGTCTGATCAAAACATGAAGAAAAACAACAAATCCTCACATTTACGAAGCTGGAAACGTTAAATGTTTTGATATTTTTGCTTGAAAAATGCCCGAAACGACGAATAGAACATAGTTAATAGTTAATTTTCTTCGACTAATTGATTAATCAGCTAATTAACGCAGCTCTAAGAGAAACAATTTATACACAAATATCAGTTTACTCATCTTTTGATTTTCCTGTGTGAATGTATTTGGTTTTTGTTAAGCAGGTACCTGATAAAAAAGTATTAATTTGGTCTTTTTTTAAAAACATTTCTATTAAAAGAACACTTTAGTTTCGTGTTAAAGTTGGGCGACTTACAAATGAGATTAAAATAATAAGAATTGACTAAATTGATGCAGCAGAAGTCAAACTTATCTGACTTGTAGTTTATAGTATTATAGAGCTGGATCCTACATTTCCCATAATGCAACTTAAACACATCTTTAATTAGGCTCTTTCTCGAGCCACAGCTCCTCATTACGAGTTAAACGGCCTTTGTGTATAAAATCGGTCACAAACCCTTTTAAGGAACATTGAATTTATATTTATAATCTTCTAATTATATACTTTTAATCCCTTCAATGAGACCAACGCTCTCTTGTGGACACTACAGACTCAAAACTGAACTGATTACAAGCTCAAAAATAGTTTCCTCGTCAGGACCCCCGAGGCTCTGGACTAACCTGCCAAACAAGATCACGCCGGTCCCGCGTCCTACTTTGAAACCTGGAACTGTGGTTTCCTTCCTCCTTCGTCTTAGTTACACAGCGTTAACTTTGCATTCAGCTTACAAAACCTCTTCGATAAATACTAATTATCATCATCATACGGTTATTTTACGGGTCTGTAACTTTCTTGGATGTTTTCCTGGACACAAACATATCATTTGGTATTAATTAAACAGTTATTTTAGAGTTTTAGTTCAATTGTATGCGTGTCGAACAACCAATCAGAGCCATTAAAGATTAATTGATTGTTGAGTCTCAACAATCAATTATCTTCAAACCAAAGTGTATTTTTAATACGCGAGGGTTGTGTCTCTGTCAGCAAAATCAGTGCAGGGTGCCGTGCTGAGGATGGGAGTTTCAATCCGCCGGAGTCAGCTCTCCGCGTTACATAAGGGATCTTTAGACTCTCCTCCCCCTCCTCCGCACATAAACACACAGAACTTGTTTTCTTTGATGGTTCAAAGGAGAAAACAGAACGAGCCAGCGCAGTAATCAAGTAGTGCCTGTCTGCAATCTAATCACAGTAACATTTTAATGAAGCAGGCGCAGATAAGCCCGGTTAAGTCCTGTTTGACCCCACTGGCTGCTGGGCAAAGGTTAGGACGAGCCAACAGACGCACACACCTCCTCCTCCGCGAGCAGCACCACTAAAGGAGCAAAGAGCGAGGGTTGAGGCCCGAGGTCGATGTCCGGCCTCCGGCGGTCCGATTACACATCGTCCGTCGCACTGAGAGAACTCTGGAGGCGTGGAGAGACACAGACGCACATACCGTAGGCGGAGAACAGCTTCTCGTTTACTCTTTTAGGCGGATTCGGACCCCCGACGCCGACCTGTTGTTCGACCTCTGTGACCTTCAGCGCCACCGGGACAAAGCACAACGCGGTGAAAGTGAACAATGCCACCAGTAACTGTGGAAACATCCTATCACAGCTCATAACAATCACCTGTTTTTGGACTCAGGGGCCCGACCTTTTCATTAGGCACAATGACAGTTTGCTGCAAGCGTGCATAACACACACACACACACACACACACACACACACACACACACAGACACACACACACACAACAATTACTTCGCTTTGCACTAGAGCGACGAAACTGACACCTCCATGTTTATTTAACAGTAATGGCACTCATTTCATATGTTTCCAAATCAGACGACTGAATTAGAGCTGCACAATTCATGGAAATGTTATCCAAACAGCGATGTGGCTGCAGCCTCTTTGATGTGTGACAGCAGCATTATAATGAAGTACTGTAGCTCTGAAGAGCGCGACGGAGCATTAGGGCCAGACTGAGAGAAATATGTCATTTTTTGGGGTTAAATTACGAGAATAATGTAATAATAATACAAGAAAAAAAGTTGTTTTAATGAGAAAAAAGCTGAGATAGATTTATCAAGATGTGACTTGACCAGCTCGACCGAACTGACTTCATTCTCAAAATGTTCCGACTTTATTCTCGTAATATTCCGACTTTATTCTCGTAATATTCCGACTTTATTCTCAAAATATTACAACTTTATTCTCAAAATATTACAACTTTATTCTCGTAATTTCCAAAAGAAATCTTGTAATTTCCTAATACTCCGTCGTAGAAGATAAATATTTAGATCTTGGTATAAAAAGTGGGCAGGGATTGTCGCTGGATGCTGCTTCTTTTTCTGGGTTTCTGCTCCATCGTCATCACATCGTTGGTCAAAAGACAAGCGGCGCTCAAATGTACTGAAGTAAAAAAGCAGATTACTGGCTCAAAGATATACTCTAGTAAAGAACTGAATGGCTTTAGTAAGAAAATGTCTTTTAGCTCTTGCATTCATCCACAGCTTCTTAGAAAGTCAGTGGCTCTTTCTAATAAGCAATAATACCTGCAGTTATTAAAGTTAGTGTATCATTAACAAACCAGTATTTTAGTATAATACTAGATAAAGTCTGCTGTTTAATCATTGGCTCAGAACTGTGACATTAAAATAAAATACAATTATAATTCGCCAGGACAACACAGATTATTTCCAGGTTAATATTTAATCTGTTTCTAAATATTCAGGTTTTTCCAGGAACCCTGTTGGAGAGCAAAATAATAAACACTCCTTTATCGGCTGCTCGCTGTCCTCACCCAGTTTATTGTGATGATATCAGAAGGCGAGGTCCTACGGGTTTCTTCAAGTTAAATTTAAGACTTTTTAAGACCTTTCATATCAACAATTAATACTTATTTCTCTCCCTATTTCAAAAGAGTAATCAAAAGAGATGTCTCAATGTGATTTGTCTACCACAGGTTTTAACCAATTACCACATTTCTCCACATTCCCAGCATGAATTAAGTAGCCAGGTAATGTTAAAACAGCTGCTCGCCTTGTTGTTTGTTAGCCGGAGGTCTTCAGCGACGTGTCCTGAGCAATTATTGGTTCATTTTGGTTGGTTTATTTACGTTATTTGATCAAAATAATAGCGTCTGACAAATGAAACTTTTGGGGAAAAATGTGTTACGGAGAAGTTACGTACAGCACAAAATGTAAGACCCAGATATCGCGACAGTTGGGACTCTTTCTTTCTTTCTTTTTATTTTTTATCTTTTTTATTTATTTATTTATTTTTAATTTATATATTTATGTGTGTGTATATATATTTGTATGTGTATATGTATGTATATATATATTTTTATTATTAATTAATTAATTTTTTAATGTATTTATTTATTTTCTCTTTTCTTTTTTTCTGCTACCTTTTCTTTCCTTTTTTTATTTAATTTTTTATCTTTTTTAAATTTATTTATTTTTTAATTTATATATTTATGTGTGTGTATTTATATATTTGTATGTGTATATGTAAAAATATATATATATATTTTTTTTAATTAATTAATTAATTTTTTTTAAAATGTATTTATTTATTTTCTCTTTTCTTTTTTTTCTGTTACCTTTTCTTTCCTTTATTTTATTTTATTTTTTTTTTACTTTTTGGGGTAAGGACAGTCGTGAGCTACCTGAAGTCATTTTGGTTTTGGATGGTGGTTTATTTTCCTTCCTGTTTAGATTTGGTTATGTTCTATTTCGATAAAAATCTATAAAATCTATTTAAAAAAAAGACCCAGATATCAAAATATCAAAGTCTTTTTAAGGTATTATTTCCAAATTCATAAATTCAATGCTTTTAAGACTTTTTGAGACCCCGCGGGAACCCTGGGAGCAAAGGGCTGGTCGGTTGGGGTAAAAAAAGGGATGTTGGAGGCCGACGGTGGAGGGGAAGACCACTCAGGATCAGGAGTGTGTTCAATGGGCAAAGAAAATCAAAGAAGGGGGTAAAAACAGCCGGGTGGAAAGAAAGGTGACGGGGAGAAAGAAGGTCAGAGAAAGAGAGGGAAACACTAGTAAACCTGTAAGCAGGTTCGTATTTCTCACCGACGTTCTGGAAACCAACTGTGCACGGGGCATCGTCAAAGTCTACACAGCTGATGTCCAGAGGGTCCAGCTTGGCGATGTGATGCCCTCGTACCTACACACAGGGAAACAGCTCAGCGTCAACCCAGTCCGCCCACTCCCAGACACACATATATGGTGAAAGGTGGTTCAGAAACGGCTAAAAACGATGAACTGTTGCACAAACAATCGGTGGCGTTGTACTTAAGATGAAACCTGGACCTTGTTTTTGTGTTTTTGTGTTTAAGTGATTAATGGGGGCGACAAGATTTGAATTCGGCAACTGGACAGCCACTAAAAGTGCTTGTTTTTGTTCTTATTATGATTATAAGGAGACCTTTTAGTTAAAGAGTAAGATATCTTTGTGTTTACCCAGAAACAGCAGCTCAGATACGACTGCAGGTCAGTAAACTGTCAACTGAGGCTGCAAACTAAAGTATGAAGACGAATGAAAAAGTTAAACTAATCTCCAAACCACAAAGATTCAATTAGAAGCCAAAAAAGTAAATTTTTTAAAACACATTTCATTATTAGACTGTATATATATTAAAGTATATTTAACAAAGGCATGAAACTTTTACTTTTGATCCCCTAAAATGTCCCCTAATCTGAATTTAATGGATTATTTGTAAAACACTGATTACAGTCGGTCTGTTTGTTCTGTATCACCTCTCATCGTTAGCTCAGGTGTGTGCAGTTTACCTGGTACGCTCGTATGAGCGACTGTACCGCCAGATGATCCTCCACCAGCTTCTCCACGTTGGGCTGAGCCGCCACCAGCGCCTGGATGCCGGTCGGTCCCTGAGAGGGTCCGCCGAGGGGCGGGGGGCTCTGGTAGGCCGCACCGGGCGGCGCTCCAGCGTTGGCGTTACGGAAAAATATATCCCAGGACTGCAGAGAGAAACGAGAGAGAGAGAGACATGATTAAATGTTCAGTTATAGTTATATACTATTACACATACAACTGTTTTAATAATCAATTCATCGTTTTCTCTGATTTCAGCTTCTCACATGTGAATGTTTCCTAAATAAACTATAAATAAAGTTTGGGTTGTGGACAAAACAACACATCTGAAGACTGATCAATAACTTTTCTTTCATTTTAATTAATTCTCTAAATCTCAGGAGAGGAGGTGAGGGTTATTTTAGAGTTTACTCACAAACTACTTTAATGTGCTCACACACACACACACACACACACACACACACCTCTTTCTGTGTCTGCTCTGTTGGCTCTCAGTATGTATATGATTTTTATTCACCTGTGATTCGGTTTCCACACTGATGACGTGTGTGTAGCTGTGAGTCGGTTATTGTCTGTGCTGCACAGAATTGCATATAAACTATATATATAGACGTATTTATATAAATACACTATATATATATAGATGTATTTATATAAATACGTCTATATATATAGTGTATTTATATAAATACATCTATATATACTAGCTTATCTTCTTCCTTCGACTCCCCGACTAATTAAAGTCCACAAAGACTCTCAGCTATCGGGCTGCAACGATTCCTCGAGTAACTCCACTGCAGAAAATGATTTATTTTGGTGAGTTTCCTCGAAGCCTCGTTTAATTAGACTTTTAATTAGACGTTTCGCACAGATTCTTTTCAGTGTGACACAACGTCACAGACTGTGCGTCCCCTACAGCGTTTAAGTATAACGGCGTTATTTTTTCAGTAACGGAGTAATTAATTACTTCTCCCTTTGGTGCAGCGCCGTCACCGTTACTGAAAATGTAAAGTTACTACAGTTTGGTTGAAGGCGGTGTGAAATAAGCGAACGCAGCAAAGTGAAAGTAACAAGAGGAAGAGACAGAAGATGTGGAAGGTGTGGGGTTATTTTAGATTAATATTAAAGACAACATGGAGGTGTGTGTTACATTAAAGACGGAGCTGGAGTACCGCGGTCTGAAGTTATTTTATTTATTTATATTGGACATTTTGACTGAAACAGTTTACTACTTTTATAATATGTATATTAATAAATGTCAGTTTTTCTTAAAAAGGAAACAAAGTGGTTGTTATTACTATTAAGTGATCTTTTCTATTGTATATTTATAATTGAGAGAAAAAGTCTATTTTATCCGATTACTCGATTAATCGATAGAATACTCGATTACCAAAATACTCGATAGCCCTACAACTGAACCTTTTTTCCTGATCTAAAGTGATCAGAGTTGATTCTCTACGGACCGTAAACGATCGATCTAACAGCTGATCAGATATTTCCGTCTGAACCGACCGACTTTGTCTAAATACGCACACACACGCACGTTTAAGTTTGTAACCGGAGAGGAGAGTAAGTGGCTTACTGCTGTGAGAGGATTTCAAGATCAAAGGCAAACGAAGCTTCTTCACATCCGCTCACAGGTAGAGACGACATTAACCACAGCTTACACACACACGCTGCTGGTTTGGTTTTATGACGGCGTGACGCTGTGAAAGCTTGTGTGTTCGAGGTTAATCCATTTAATGATGTTTATCAGCTTATTGATTGTAAATCTGACGTTGTTCCACTTGGCCCACCAAAAGCAAAGTTTAAAGTTCCAGATAAGCGACCTGGCAACCGTTTTTAAGGTCAACAACTCGGGTCATTTCTGACCCGAGTTGTTGCTCATCACGGGTAGAAACCTGATTTGTTCCCTTTAGGGCATTTACAGGCCTAACTTTGTGCTGTTAAGTCTCCTCTAAGTGTTTTAATGGATCTCGTTTGATATGATAAAGGAAAATGTTATTAAAAAAATACTTATATGTGCATATAATGTACAGGGAGCCACTGGAGAGAGGCTAAAGATATATATCAAATATCGTTTTTTTGTCCATTTTATTTGGCTAATTTAAAGGTCTGCCTCCAAACTGAGCTGAAGAACGAGCGAGAGGAAGAACAGCTGTATTTTCACATTTTTTGGTGAGTTTTATTTAGTTTCTAGTCGGTAAAAGAAAGAAACTTGAATTCAGAAGCCGTACGGTTGTATTTTTCTGTTCGGTGTTCCTTCTTCTGACTAGTGAGTATACAACACATTTTAAACTGCCGTGTAAACGTCTTTGAATGTGAAACAACTGGTTTCACATTCGCGTTTCACAGAACACGGACAGTGTTGACCTTCCTGCTCTACTCTCCACAAACACACGCTGATAGCATCTGTTTGGACCTTTGCCCTACACAGGAACTCATTATTTACCTTTCCAGGTGACCCAGAGTAAAAAGGACAGGACATTCATCGGACATTGATGTATAATACCTTGTGCACATTCCTGGGATTCTCCAGCCACGCGTAGTACATCTCCTCCACATAGTTAGAGCTGGTGCCGTTGAGGAAGGGCTCAGCAGCCACGGATGTGTTCAGGCGCCTCGCGGGCCGAAACGTCCTTAAGCCCCCTTCCACCGGCGCCGGTCTGGGCTGCGACGGGCCCTGGGCCGTCTGCGCAGCCGTTAAAGGCCGAAGCCTCGCAACTGTAGTCCTTAAACGGTGCATGGCTGCGGATCAGCCACAGCTCCTCGCTTCGCTTGCTGGAGGGAAAAACACACGATCCCGAACAAAAAGACCCTCCAGGCTCCTCAGCGGCGCTCCACAGCTCCGTCTCTCCTGCCGGCCGTACAGAGGACCCTGCTGACTGTAAAGGCAAATGTTGTCCATCAGAAACAAACATCAGTGCAATAAACAGCTGTAAATACCCTGCTGTCTGCGGCACTCAGCTACAAGCCTTTAAGACCTAAATATCTAAAAGCAGGTCACTAATATTAACTTTCATGTCTAAAGAAGGCCCAGTTTTTTTCCTGAGACAGCTGGGAATTGTATACATGAAGGAATATTTAAACAGGTTTTATTGTGCAAACTGCAACGTAGTAAAACTTTACAATAGTTGCATAAACACTATAAACTAACTTACACTGTTTAAGTATTTAAAGAGATATTTCTCAGATGTTTTATTGCACATACACATACGTTATTCTGCAATTTCCCAGCTTGGGATCAATAAAGTATATCTATCTATCTATCAACCCCCAATATCAACACACAAAGCTGTTCCCATCACTTTAGAGGACATTATTTCATTTAGTGCATCGTTCTCTGGAGACTAAATAAAAGTTATATACATTTATTATACATTATATGCACATTTTATCCTTCTTATTGCTTTGATTTCTTTATATCTGCCTGCTTTCTTCATTTATTTCATGTAGTTTACTAAATACTATACTGTAACGTTACTACTTTATTTTTATACCTGTAAAATCGATTTTATTGTGTTATTTTTATCCTTTTATTCTATTTTTACGATCGACTCTATTTAATGTTTACTTCAATGTGTCTTATCAATCATCTGTGAAGCCCTTTGAACTGAACTGTATGAGTACGAAAGCAATACAGTTTGATTGATTGATTGATTAAACCCTTAAACTAACCGTAACCGTTACCTTCAGCCTTAACGGTGACATTTAAACGTTAACGGGAGGATTCAACCCGGCGGTGTGAACGTACCAACGTCCCCACAACATAACAAACACAAACACAAACACACACACACACACACACACACCAACGGCTCCGCGCTCGAGCGCACACAAACTGTCGGTTCGTTTTAAACCGCAGCGTCTCGCGCAGGTTAAGCTGCCACCGTCACATAAAACTTTCAGCTCTGAACTTTTAATCTTTAATTACCTTTTTTCTTCCACAGCCTCTCGTGCGGTGCGCGAGGAGCAAACTCAGCACTGTCCCGTGCTGACTGAGCGCGAGCCGGACGCGGACTGCAGCGGCGGCGGGAGAACTGAGTCGCGCGCTCGGGCACTGTCTAATCGCCCCTGGTGCTGATCTGCGTCACGCCT
>JAGRRF010011243.1:1990977-2007046 GCA_019097615.1 Morone chrysops
AATACCAGATCCTGTGTGAGCAGGAGAGCCGCCATTGTTTCCAAACCAGGAGCAGCCAATGAGAGCAGCTCAACTCGCTTTACATGACCTCTGCTGGCTCTAACAAACTGTCATGGCGAGGCGGACTTACATGTTGGTATTTTTATCAAATTTGTTGACAATAAGAAAAATACAGAAGAGCACAAATAACACAAGGCTCATTATTTAAATACATCATACAGATAAAATAGAGTAATTTCACTGTTAATATGATGAAACCTGTGAAATCTATTAGAAACACACAGTTCATACAACACATACAGTCTACCAACGTGTTCTTTAATAAATCCTCTTAAAAGCTTACTTATTAAAAGTAGTACAATGAGTTTTTAACTGCTTATAAAAAGTCTTAGTTTAATACTGAGTCTATCAGAGAGAAGATTGGATATTTCTATATATTTATTCTTAATGTCTGCCACCCGGTCGGATTCCCCTTGAATTCAATTAAATGAGGTGGTGGAGACACTACCGGTGTCCACAGGGGGCGCCAGAGTCAACACAAAATGAAAGTTCTTTATAGAGGCTTTAACTTGTTTGTTTAATCTGTACACAAACAGAAATCTAAAATCGAGTTTTACGGTGACTGCAGTGACGGATTAAATAAACAAGATGCAACATATTAATTATTGATCTTTAGTACAGAGTAAGAGTATTTGGGTCAGACGTAGGGGAAAAATAGCTGCCAATCAAATCTAGCAAGAGGCGAGCTTCACTACTTTACCAAATAGGCAAATAGGTTAGCTAATTAGTTTGTTGGCTCCCTGTTGGACTGTGATACGGAGCAGTGGAGGGTAAATCATCTTCCTCTTGGTAATGAAGCTTTAACACATTTTTTTCTGGTAATTATATTTTCCCCGTCCACAGACGCACTGGCTGTTTCTTCCCCGACGCTCTTTGCCGAGGTGTTTTCAATGCGTCTGTGTGGTCGTCCCCATAAGTGCTAACCCTACTGGTTTTATAGATCCTCAAAACTTCAACTTTAATCTTGAAATGTCAAGTTTATTCTGGACATTTCGACTTTGTTCTCTATTTCTCTCCTCTTATGCCCGAACCTAATACCCCGTCATACTTCAGCAACGTTAATTGGTGTTTTATTTTAAACTTTGGACAGAGCCAGGGTAGCTATTTACCCATGTCCCTGCTTCCATTAGAATCTAATCTAATCTAATCTAATCTAATCTAATCTAACCATCTCCTGGCTGTAGCTAACATCTTTTTATTTAACTCTTGGCAAGAAAAGGAAACGAGTGCATTTCCTAAATTGTCAAACCTTGAATTGATACTGATAGTGATAAATCACTGTGATCCATTGTCCTAAACTACACACACACACACACCAATCTCTGGACAGACAGACAGACAGACAGACAGACAGACAGACAGACGGGTGGACAGACAGACGGGTGGACAGACAGACGAGTGGACACAGAGCTGCATACCAGTGCAGCAGAGGGGACGTTGCCTTTGGGACTGGTGACTATGCTGTTTCTCGTGCTGTTTGTCTGCGGCTGTGCAGGAAAACACAAAGTGCTGCGTTAGTGCTCAGAAACAACGTGGGAGTGGCGCCACCTGCTGGTCGTAAAGTGCGTGGTTACTGTGTGAAACAAAGTCATACAGGTAACAGGCAGGTAGAAGCTGCAGAGGGTAGAAAGAACCGACTTCCAGAGATCCACAAAGGTTCCCTTCACATTTACGACTCCAGTGTTAATTAGATAAAAAGGTTTTACACAGTTCATCATGTCAGTTCATTTCTATCTGCCCAGCCAGCGCTCAGGGTATTCCTCTCTTCCACTGGCTACCGATGCTATTCGGGCAGATGGCAAATTAAACCGAGGACAGCTGTGCACCTCTGCAACATCTGTCAGATATAAAGAAACATCCATTTAGCCAAAACTACACGAGCTCTTCCAAACGGACATTAGGATCTCTTAACGGAGCCCTCCCGAGTAAACAGTGTTCAACTGCCTCATTTCAGCGGAGGAAGACGAGGTCACTTATGAAAGGACAAACACACACACACGCACAGCCAGCATGCTAAATATAGACACACCTGGTTTATAAGGGCTCACACAGACGTAATAACTTGCACAAACACATGAATGCAGACAGAAACTTCATGCTTGAAACCAGTGAACTGTGTGATTCCTGCTCATTATTTTCCTCAGCAGGGTCGCTTGTAATTGAAAACTGTGTCGGACTGAAGGAGAAAAACATTCTGACCATAACGGGCGAAGATGGAAAAAGGATACAAAAGAGAAAGAGAGATGCAAATATGTGGATTCTCGCGTAAGCGTCCGTTTGAGCTACATTTAGTGTTTTAATTGGATGTGAGAGGGACAGAGGGTCACTCGGGTTATCAAGCTGACACCTGTAAAGTGAGTCTGTACCTGCTGTCGACGCAGATGATGAATGCGATGCTACTCAGCGTTCACACTCCACTATAAAAGAAGACTACTATTTGGTTTTGCATATGTCTCCTTTAAAAGACTATATGCAACAGTGCACCCTGTTCCTTTGACTTTTAAAGTGTTTTCTTATTTTTACATTAGTTGACTAGTCTGAAGTTTAATTCAAGTTTATTTTTATTTAACTGCTCCACCGTGGACTCCAAAATGTATACTTGCATATGGATGTGTTGACAATAAAATACAATCTGAGTACAATCAAACATTTAAGTCAACAAGCTGCACAGCACTAGTTTATATTAACTGTCTAATAAAAGTCTTTTTGGTCTCCACCTACTCCCTCAGGATTAATTAGCGTATATTTCTGCCCCCTTTTCACAAATATTTTCACATCTAACTCGGTTAATTAAGAGTTTATTTCGATCAAACCTGCGTTGGGGATTGTTGGAAAGACTAATAAAGTCTGTTTTGGGTGAGTTTTATGTTGTTTCTGTCTCATTTGTTCTGGTCTGAGGTGCTGGTGCAACATCCAGTGGCAAGTGAGCTTCATATACAACCTTTAATAGTGAGTATGATCACTATAAGCTTCAAATGAAGAAAAATTAACATGTTAGATGTCTTATGTAATGATGAGACAACAGAGAACAGCAGGAAGCTGAGGGCAGTTTCTGTAGCCACTGAGGCGACCCCATCGGCCCGATTGTGTGACTGAAAATAAAAAAGGGCAACAAAAACTAAACCAGCCAGAAATGTTCAAGCATCAGATCTCCTCTTTGAAGGTATTTGCTGTGATGTTTATCCTGCCGGCAATCCATCCGGAGGGATAAACACCCGTTCAGCTGGAAAGTCACATTTAAAATCCATCATCTGTGCAGCCGCCGTCTTCGGCACTTTCCGACCACCCGAGGTGAGAGGAGTCGTGTGAACAGACTCAGGAGACCTACGTTTAAACTCTGTGGTGGCTTTCATGAGCTGAAAGGAGCTGGTTCGTTCATTAATCCGTAAGAATGATCTACTGCTGGCCAATCGTTCACGTCACCAGGTTTTTATTCCTCAAAATGCAGAACAGAGTCTCCATCTAATACGTTCTTAGACAACAGTGTGCACAAGTACATTAAAGTTATTAAAATCAATCCAATTCAAAAGGTTGACAATAGCTCTGCAGTGCATTAAGAAAAGCACTGCCTCCAAGCTGTTCCTTAATGTTTTAGTTTCATTTATTTTTTTTACAAAATAACAAAGTATACAAGCTCAAACATTTTTATGTCTCTTATCACAATCACACTTACTGCAGCAAAACTGGAACACTCACATAATCAGTAATATAATCACAACAAAACAAACTAACCGGTAAAATTAATGTTTTTGTCTAAGGAGTCTGGTGGAGAGTCATAGTGATATTACGCTCTAATATTATATCTCTGTAGGGATCCTTTCCACGATGTAATTGGCCCCAAGGTTTCCACTGTAGCCTGTTTCATCGGCCGCCAGCTAAAGGACCAATTCCACAACTTTTTGTACCTATAAAACAAAGTGTAGGCTTCAGTTTGTGCTCAATATAACAAAAACCGATCAGTTAAAGGTCCAGTGTGAAACAGTGAGGAGGGTCTATTGTCAGAAATGGAATATAATATTCATAGGTATGTCTTCATTAGTGTGGAATCACCTGAATATAAGAATTGTTGTGTTTTTGTTACCTCAGAATTAGACGTTTTAATCTACAGACGCTATGGGTTAACTTCCAGGGAGTTTGCCATGTTTCGACCTTAGCCCAAAAGGGACAAACCAAACAGTGACTCTAGATTGGAGTTTTCGTGTGTTTTGTGGCCACTGTAGTTTTTCCTTAACACTTGGAGGTGAAACTAATCAGGGCGGGCAGGTAATCAATACTGGAAGGGAAACAGACAGGAAATAAAAATTCTGTGAAATGTCAGTGAATTCCTGTCAGCACTTAATGACATTCCTCCAGTTGGGATACACCGCCGTCCCTTAAGACTCAGACTTTTTTTTTCCCGAATTGGATGGATGGATGAAAGTGCAAACAAACAAAAAGCGTCAGGTATGATTAATGGCAGCAGAGACTGTGCTGAGTGTGGAGCCACGAAGAACAGCGTCAGATGGTAAGATAAGAGGAGGCAGAGCGGAAGAGAGGACGACACAGTCTGCTGGGAATTACCTGATGCTTAGAAAATGTCTGAGGAAAGAGACAGATAGAGAGAGAGAGGACAGAGGAGAAAGCGAGATCTCCATCAAACCATCCAGGAGGAGCTCGAACAGGAGAACAGGGAGAGGATGAGAACTCGAACAGAGCGACAACAGGAGGAAGAAACTGAAACCCAAAGATGTCCTGCGTCAGGGGGTGGGCTGGGGAAGTCCTCAGCAGTTAGACCGGGCCAATCTAATACTGTCAGTACTGAGTGGTAACCACAATAATCACATAGTCCTGAGAACCCAACTGCAGGGGATCACATCATATTCAGGGTTTTTTACTAGGAGAAACCGTCCCAGAGTGGCGAGGCTGAAGAGACTCAGCACAGACGCAGCGTTTCCAATCAATTCACAGCCCAGGATTACCACGCCACACAGGAGGAAGTCACGTGGCCTAAAGCTCGCAGAGTGGTTCGCTAATTAATTCAGTTCGCCACAGCTCGGAGGGTTTGCATCCCGGGGCCTGCCATTGTTTCCGGTTTAAGGAAAGTTTAAATAACTGCCGGCTTTCTTTTTTGGGCTGAAAGTCATCAGTTAACAGACCCAGGAGGCAGCAGGAGGAGGAGGGAGGGTGCAGGTGATTAACACAAGGTAGTGAGATTAAACATTCTCCCGCTGTGTCTCTTATATAGTGATTAGCAAAAACAACTAAACCTAAACTACCTGACTGGCTCAGTCTTCATCGTGAAGAGTTTACATCTGACTTACATACATTTTCTGCTCTTCTCAGACACACTGAAAAAGGAGAAAATTATTTTCTGACCGAGGTTCGAAAGATTTCTCCAAAAAGTGTCAAAAACCTTAAAAACTGCCCAGTTAGAAGAGAAGCTGAACAGTAACTGACAGCATTTCCCCTGAAGAAACACAAAACAACTAGACTGAGATCATGACGATGAGCAATGCCCGATATGGGTATTTATCTCAAATGAAAGTTTCAGCTAGGAGGAGGAAGGGGTAGGAGGTTGATTTATAGGCCAGTTAAATGAATTATCTTTGTCTTACAGGAGCACAAAAGACTAAAATACATTCTCGGCAGTTTCAGGAGGAAGAAAACGACGTTGAGATGAGTAATGATGTTTAATTTTGCTTTGCTCGACTAGCACATCAATTACATACTCGGCTTGGGAAGAGGAGCCCTGTGAGTCCACCATTATTATAATGAGTCACTGTCTGATTCATCAAACATCATTTTAGATTTACATACCGAGGTGTCCCCCCCATTTCTGTTGACAACGGGGCTAAAAACATGGTGTCCGGTCAATTTGATTTTAAAAACGTGTATTTTAATGTGTCGCGATGGTCCGGGAGTGATTTTACTTCACAGAATAAAAGTTAATTTTACAATTTTTTGGCCACTTGGGGGCAGCAGGAGTAAAGTAAAACACAACATTGACATATTAAGTCCCTATTAAAGTTCTTAAAGTTCTTAAAGAAACATTAGCATTGTGTCTGTTTGTGTCTAGCTCCGGTTTGGTATCAACCAACTCTTGAGGGAAATATGTGGCTCTTTAGCAGCTAAATGTTCCTTTTTCTTTACCAGCTAGTTGCTAACTTTGTCTGTCAGCAGGTTTGTTGGTACCATCCCAATAGACCAAAAAATAAGATTTGTGTAGTTTTACCTACAGTAGATAAAAACGTCTCATTCTAAGGTAACAAAAATACAATTATTTTTGTTATCAGGTGATTATACACTAATGAAAACATACCTATGAATATTATATTTCTGACAATAGACCCTCCTTATTGTTACACACTGGACCTTTAACAGCATTTAAATGATGCCTAATTTAGCCACGATTTAACCTGCAACTCACCAAAACACAGTTTACTGTGTAATTCAATGTGTACACACACTCCTCAGTATCAGGACATACGAGAGCAATTACTGTAAATAATAAAACTGTTAGGTGTTAATTTTGGGTGTAAAAGCTCAAGAAAACAGTCTTTTTCTTATTATGACTTTTACAACAGAGCCACCAGTCCTCAGTTTAAATATCACTCCCCTCTAAGGATGATGAAGCACTCTACCACAACCATTATATAACAATCGATTTCAACTCTCGCTGATTGCCCTTAGTTACTGCACCTGCCTGGAAATAAAAAAAGGAGCATATTGCCAGGAAATGGCTGGAAACTGAAACGAGTGTGTAAGACAGGGAGAGGAGGGAGAGGAGGGAGAGGAGGGAGGGCGTCTGTGCTAATGCAGAAATAGCTCCGGGGTTGTGTGCATGTGTGTGACGTCAGGGTGCAGCAAAGGAGAAGCTGCGATTATGTAATGATAGATTAATCATCTGGTGGGGAAATAATCTGAGATTAGCATCAGGCCACCCTGAGGAGAGAGAGAGGGGAGGAGGGTAGAGGACAGGGAGGAAGAGGAAGGAGGCCGAAGGAGGAAAAGGAAGATTAGGTTAATGAAAGAGAGAGTGTCACAGAGAGGAGAGGATGAGGAGGAGAGGATGTGAGAGACCAGATGCGTTTATATTAAATACACACTTCAACTCCAAAAGGTAAAGTTCTCCAAAAAGTTTATAGTTTGTTCTTTTTTCTGTGCAAAAACATCCATCTACTGTGTGCATAAAGTATTTATCTTCCATATCTACACATATATTTACTAAATAGGGTTGAATAATAATTGCAATATTATCAGAATCAGAATATGGTATAAGTGCAATATGCAAAGCTGGAAGCTGCAATTATTTTAAAGGTAAAATGTGACAAACAGCATTATAATGTAAAGTACTGTAGAGCTGCAGAGAAACTCTGGTCTATAAATATTCTTCTCCAGGTTTAAGGAAACATATTTGTTTGTTACAGACCACAAAAAAGTTCACGAGGCCTTCTTCTTAAAAAATATACACAGTAGGCCTGTATCTCAGTGTTTGGCTCACTTCTGTGAAGAAATGTAAAGTAAATTTTAATAGAACAATGGCCAACAATCAGGAACGGGACACTGAATTTGTCTAAAAATAAGTCTATTAAGTCTGCATGATTGTTAAAGAATAATAAAAAATCCATAATACAGACAGAGGATTGTATAAAAAGTTCCCTAAACAGGAAATAATCTGCTCAAAATTCATCCAAATCACTTGTTTTACACAAACTTCCTTCAGTTACTGAGTTCACTGTTTGGGTTCATTGTACAGTTTTGAATATAATATTAAATTATCATAAAATATGATATAAAAGTAAAAAGGTTAGGAACCCTATCCTGCACCCAACTGGTGCAACATAAGACAACAGCTGAATTTATACTGACTGAAGAGGAGGAGACACATTTTCGGGACAGGAAAACCAACCGGACGCTACGAGCGATGCACAACAAGTAGAGCGGAGGTCAGATAGTTTTAGTTTGTCCTAATGAAGATGTCCTAACCTGCTCCATCAGGTTTTTTGAGAAGTTTCGTACACTTCCTCCACCTCAAACATGCTGCAACCAAGTGTGGAGAGTTATCAGTCAACACGAGCAAATGGGAGAGGTTTGCTTTCTGCTAGAGATGAAAAAAAGCTAGTTTATGAGATTGAGAAGCGGCACATCTTATACTGTATGATCCACAGCACCGTTTTTATCAGGATATTCCCAAAAAGGAGAAGAATTCAGAGAGCTGTTGTAATAAAAAGATCCATATTGTGTGTGTGTGGAGGTTAGTATCTTCTGCACAAGACACAGTTGTTCATACAAGATAATAACTTGTGCTACACAACATAATAATATAAAATGATATGTAATATTCCTATAAGATCAAACAATCATCCTCTGGACGTCTGGAGCTCTGAATTTAACCAGCGACCTCCGATACAGAGTACACTGAACTGCTCATACAGAAGCTTCACACTGACTCACGCAAACACACACATGCATTGACACCACATACACACAAACATACATTTGCAGCATTACATTACACACTGACGCTCACACAGTGACGAGGGGAAGCAGAGGTGCACCAATAACGTCTGCAGATTCAGCGTCTGAGGATTCTCTCCAGGAAATGAAAGCAATATTTTAATGAGCTTCGCTTTGGCACCGGCAAATGTTTTGGGTGAAAAATGTCTGCAGAGGAGTGATGAGCAGTGCCCGCTGTGCCAAACTGAGAGTGGAGAGGAGGTTACACAACCTCCCCCAACCCCCATCAAAGCTGAAGTGAGCATCAGGAGTGAGAGGGTGCAACCTTCAAAATAAAAGTGCTAAATATCCACTTCAGTAAGGACAGAAGTTAAGAAGTGTCCTTGCTTTCTTTAAGTTATATTTCGTATTGTATCATTACTGTTTGTTTTAAGGAGGTTGGAAAAGTACACACATTTATTTACTTTACTCGGAAATGTAGTATAAAAGTATAAAAGTAAAGGTTACTCCCTGAAACTTCAAAATCTTTAATTCCCTTCTAAAAACACTTTTATAGACTTGTATGTGAATTTACACAATATTTCTTGTCTATCCTTGTGACTTATTATATTTTAATCTTTTATTTTATTTCATTTCAGCACACACTGCTATGTTTTCTTTATTATTATTGTTGTCATAAAGCTACTTTCTATCTTTTTGAACATTGTCTTCATTGGGAAAAGTTGCCAATTTGGCTAATTGTCTATTTTAATACACATGACTTTGTAATATTTAATGTCTTATAATAAACTATTTCTGCAATGATGGATGTTAACTGTGCTACTTGGATCATATTGTATAAGATAATACTATATAGGCAAAATCTAAAGTCACACCTGTATTTATATTCATTTAATCATATATAAAGTAAGTTTAAAAGTTATTATAGTTTTGTATTTGTCATTAGTTTTTATTTTTATTTCATTTTTATTGTTTGTTTTCTCTTCAGTTTAGTTTCAAGAGTGGGTTCACTGGTTTCACTTTAGGTTTTATTGTTTAAAATGTTTAGTTTTTATTAGTTTCAGTGTTATTTTTTATTTATTTTTTATTACAATATTGGGGTGTTTGTCAGTGGTAAGATTTAAGAAGTTCATATTCTAATACAAACACACTGACCAACGGTCATGTAGACATCCAGAGCCTCAAACAAATATCACCAATAACTCCTCGTGCTTGTTGTGTCGACATGTCGGACTAAAACTGAAGACATTTCCTTCCTTTATTTGTTGTTGTTTGTTTGTTGTGGAAGTACACAATATTGTTTCAGCTTGTTTGTTTATTTCAGTGAACTAAAATTATTTCTCACACCTAGTTTAGTTCAGTTTTAGTTTGGAATCATAAAGTTGGTACAAAGTACTGATATAGTTCAAATTCATTCAGAACTTCTTGTGCATCAGAAACACTTTGTTACGTTAAAGAAATATAAATAACATTAAAATGTGTATTATATTACAAGATCTAATAACTACATATAGAACATAGTAAAATATAAACAAAGAAATAGGAAGTATGTTCATTGTAATACGATATATAGAAGTTAGAAATATATGTTTGCTACAGTGTAATAAATAATGAATAAATATTAATAATAGCTGAAACCGTAAAGAATTGCAGTATTAGTGACAGAATAATATATTTATAGTATATTGGATATTGTAGTTGTAACAAAATATAGTAGTTTGGATCTTATCAACTTTATTTGTTCAGCTTTATCATTACTTCTTTTTCACCCTTAAAAAAAGACTCAATAATGTCATATTACCTGACAAATATCATACAAAGCTACAGACTATAGTATCGATGAATCTCTGAGCTCCAACGTGACAGAACAACAGAAAAGTTCAGGAAGTGACACACACACACACACAGACACACACAGGAAGCTTACACTGTTCCTTTAAGGCCAACGTTGAAAACATTAAAGTGAACGTGACAGCAGTTCAACAAAAAGTCCAGTCACCTCTAACGCATCAGCCTTCAATATTTATGGAACAATAAAAAGTTAAAGGGGTGTCCCGGCGGCCGGAAGGACGTCCCAAGGATGTAAAAGAAGAGACGAGCTAGCTTACCTTGACGTCTGCCTTCTTGTTGAGGAGACTCTTGGCTGCTGCAGAGAGGCAGAAGGACACACCCTCAGACGGCAGAGTACACATCATACACCTTCAGACGACCACAGCGCTCTAGAATCTGCTCACGGGCTGCACGGCGGCGGCGCATGCAACGCACGGGAGGGAAACTCTCAGCAAAGAAGGAAAAAGGAAACATGCAGGACCCACGGACAGAGTGACAGCTCGTCTATGCACATATCCTCCCTTTCTCCACCCTTAAGGGGAGATACAAAAAACACCCAGAATTCATCCCTTCAACCCCTCCCTCCATCCTGTAAAAAAGACATTAAAACCCGACGAATAAACACACACACACACACATCCAACTGGCACCTCCTAACCCTGATCCACTGCCCAGAGCATTAGATAAGCAGAGGGCATGAGGAGAGGGGAAAAAAAGTCAAACTAATTCTCCGTATAATCCAAAATACACTCACACACAGATGCGAGAGGGAGGGATTAGGAGTGAAAGCATTGAGGGAAGGGAAACGGAGATGCAGGTATGTGATAATGGGTTTGTTAATCTCAAGAGTGGGTCGGATTAGTTGGGCAGAGTTCATCGTTGGGCATAAACAACGCACCCAGAAGAAGCCGCAACAGAAACAGTAAAGGATAAAGGAGGCAGGAGACGATCCTGCTGACGTTAATCCTCCATCAGTGTGTGTGTGTGTGTGTGTGTATGTATGTGTGTGTGAGCCTCAACTTGAAAGCAAGAGTCACACTTAAAGTCCTCCCTCCAGTCAGGAATCAGTTCCTACAGTTGGATGACAGGAAGTCGCTGGTTTTCCCGAGCGCTTTCCTTCAGGGAAACTGCAGCAAACAGACTGTATTTTATGGATATTTCGTATTATATCTAATGTTTAACAGTAACAGGAGAGAACAGCTGATAAACTGAACAATGCACACAAACGGTGAACTCAGTAACTGCAGGAAGTTTGTGTAAAACCAGAGATTTTGGATGAATTTTGAGCAGATTATTTCCTGAATATTGATCAGAGACGAGTTTTAGTTTTTGGAAGTTTTTATCCAATTCTTTGTCTGTATTTTGTTTTATTTGTTTTATCCATTTGTGTCCGCAACTGAACTTTAAAAATTTCAATGGAAAGTGAGTGTTTCCACTGATCAGCTGTAACTTTATGAGCACTGACAGTGAATAACACAGATTATCTGGTTATCAGGGCTTATTAGAAGCAGGAAAAATGGGCAGCGTGAGGATCTGATCTACTTTGACAAGGAGCTGCATTGTGATAGACGACTGGTCAGAACCTCTCAAAACCTGCAGCTCTTGTGGGATTCCGGGTTCCCGGTCTGCAGAGGTCAGTACCTATCAAAAGTGAACCGTTTTTTATGAAGGGATCAGGGGCAGATCTAAAGGGGTGCCCCCCCACCCAGTCTGCTGTCAAATTTAACACATTAATTTAGATTAATAATAAAAATACTGTGTTAAAAATTATTTAATAAAGAATTATGGACTCATTTATGGACGAATTATTAATTTCTAACGCCACCTTTAGATATTTATGTTCAGTGTTTTACTAATGAGCCATGATAATGTTCTTGAGTCCATTTGGGGGGTTTTAAAAGCAAATACTGATGATCGATTGTGATTAAATCAGCAGATATTTCTGACATTCATTAAAACAAATGTTGAGGGTTGAATATTTCTATATAGATAGATATATCATATTATATTATATTTTTGACATCATGCCGCAGGATAGATGGTTGGAAATGGCAGTTTAAGATCGCTGGTTTATACCCAACCTCAGAAATAAAAATTAATTTGATGAATAAATATATTTTGTAGACTTTTGTCTGAGAAAAAAAGGAATATTTAGCCATAATTTGTCTTCAGTCTCATTTTGTTTTAGAAAAATCATTAGAAAATCATATTGTTTAAGGGTGTAAACAACGGACTAAATAATTTGTGTAAATTACTGTCTTTATTCCAGTTTGTTTCCAACTTCTCTGTTTACTCCTGCTTTATTGTTTGTTTAGGTTTCTATTTTATTAATTTCTTCTTTTTTCCTCTTCTTCTGTGAGCACTATTTGTGTTGTATATTGCTTGTCCTTTCATTAACATGAAGCTACAGAAACATATATGAGAGAATAATTAACGAAAGCATACGATTGTTTTTTAAACACCCTCAATAATAACTGTTGGAGCAGTGGTTAACATTACAACCCTGCTTTAATACAGCACATACTGTCTGGAGGGGATCTTTAAACCCTTTCTCCCATCACATCTGACATCTAAGCGAAGCAAACTGCAAGCAATTTGTCAACTAATTCCCCGCAGGGCATGCGACTGGGTTGCACAACAGAGACAAGCACAGATATCTGAGCAGTAATACTCCCAGATGAGGGATGAGGCTGCTTACCTTGGCAAACATTTGGGAAGCATTAAAGGACGCAGAGAGAGAGAGAGAGAGAGAGAGAGAGAGAGAGAGAGAGAGAGAGAGAGAGAGAGAGAGAGGGTTGGGGGGAGGAAGATTTAGGAGGAGAGATTAAAGTGAGTCGAGGGAGAGTGTGTGATGTCGCGACACTGAGGGGATTTTCCATTTAACCATGACAAGTTCGGCGAGAGGAGGCGGATGTTTTAAAAGGGGGGAAAGGTCAGGCAGAGAGAAGATGTTGGTTACCTTGCTCCACGATGCCAGCGGTGGTTCCAGACACGTTGCTGACGGAGGCGGGGGCTGTAGTCTGCCGACCCACTGAAACACAGAGAGAGAGGAAGACGGTGAGGAAGACTTCAGGCTGAAATAACAACAACATGTTAGTCCATTTCTCAATACATCCTGACTTTCTGTCTGTCGCTCTCTGCTCCAAACCCACTGGCTCCTACTGAAGAACCTCACAAATACATTGTTAGATTTTACCAAAATGAGAAGAACAATGTTACAACTACTCAGTGGTCTCAGTTTACTATACTGATGCCTCTATATGACCTAAACAAACAAGACCATCAGAGAGAATATCGGGTTGAATTTCTCTTGAAATCAATGAAACAAGGCGATGGAAACATTACTGCTCTTGTTCACAGTGGGCCGCCAGAATCAATACAAAATGTAAGTTTGTTGTAGCTGCTTTAAAGGTCCAGTGTGTAGTATTTAGTGGCATTTAACAACCTTGCAAAACTTGCGGAAATGTCTCGAACTAGAGTCCGTGTTTGGTTTGTCTGTTCTAGGCTACTGTAGAAACATGGCAGACTCCACCAGTAGAGGACCCGCTCCCTCTGTAGATAAAAACGTTTCATTCTAAGGTAACAAACACACAATGATTCTTATTTTTCAGGTGATTATACACTAATGAAAACATACCTATTAATATTATATTCAGTTTCTAACAATAGATCCTCCTCAATGTTTCACACTAGACCTTTAATGAGACACTTGCAGGCTTTTTTATCTAAAAAAAACTGCAGTTGCATTTTAAGATGTTTTGCAATTAAATTGTGGGAGAAAGAGGAAATTGTTGACAGCAGCTGTATGTCTCTGTACATGCTATACAGGGCGGAGGTCAGTCAGAGTCCCTCCTGTCACTCACTACGCAGCCAGCTACAGTCATTGCATTTTTTAAATACGCTTGGAGAAGAAAGTTCTTGCAGACTAGATTAGTTATGAATATGATAATGTTTTGTACTTCTGTACTTTCTCAAGAGGCTCAGAGCTCAGCTTCAAACTCTGATGTAAACAAGCTTTATTGTACGAGATTACGGCACAAAATCTAAGCAAATATCTCTGTAGCGCTTCCTGCTTACTCCGACACTGCCGCCCATCAACCTGCTGTGTGTGTGTGTGTATGTATGTATGTGTGAAGAGATGGCAGAAGACAGATGGCATGTCATCCTGTCCTCCTCTCCTCTCCCGCTCAGGGCGCTGACATGTTCCCTCCACTCTCGCCTTTTTGACGAGCTGCACTCACCAGAGAAGTTCCTGGAGACGAGCATGGTGGTCAAAATGGCTCCCTGAGGACGGAAAGGAGAAGAGTGAAAGAGACGCTGTTAGAAGTGAACCTCTTTATGTTAACTTGCAGCTGAATGTCTGTTTTTATCTTCATCTAAACTGTTCTGGAAAATCTGGAAAACCTGGAAATTTAGAGACTGGTTTTCCAGTAGAAATACTTGGCAGTTGATTTCTTAAAAAGAGCTAAAAACCGCAGTCAAAATCCTTGTTTGAGTTCACATACTGCAGAATATGGAACTGTCTTAAACCTGCATTCTATGTAACAACCAGCAGGGGGCAGCTCCATTACCGTTCAGTCTTATGGAGAAATGAGTCGACTTCTCTCTTGATTTATGAGCTCAGTAAACCGTTTCCTGATGAGTTTCTGGTCTCAGTCTCTAGTTTCAGTCTTCTTCCATACAGCATGATGTTTATTTAGTAACTG
Source organism: Morone chrysops (assembly GCA_019097615.1). NCBI lineage: Eukaryota > Metazoa > Chordata > Actinopteri > Moronidae > Morone > Morone chrysops. The sequence goes on from JAGRRF010011243.1 coordinate 2,006,010, forward strand.
ATGATCCCATTTAGAGTAAAATAGACCATAAAGCAGGGTATGCTTTAGGGCGGGGCTACCTTGTGATTGTGCACTGTTTATCTGGAATACCAGATCGTGTGTGACCAGACGAGCTGCCATTGTTTCCTGCTACGAACGAGTCGAAACTGAGCAGCCAATGAGAGCAGCTGTACGTGACCTCCGCTGGCTCCAATAAACAGTAATGACCATAACGCCAAACTCAAGGCTTTAACAGCTTAAAATTTTGTGGCATCTAATAAATCAGTTTAAAGTCTACAATGGAAAAACAGTGACTTTACAACTGTGACAAACTGTATCTTCCATTAAAAAAATACAAATATTAGCATTTTAATACTTGTATTACATATATTTATAGTTTGGGATCTTTTGAAGTATTATCCTTTATTCTTTATGTTTATTTTTCTATTCTTATTTATGGAAGAGACAAACAATCGTGTTTGCAATGATTGAACAGCGCAAGTTGTTTATATCGTTACCTCGAGGAAAACAAAGATTAAGTTTAAGACGAGAAGTTGACCCCCTCGGTCTTTACAGCATCAACTCAGACGAGGAAAAACACTTTAATGAGTAATTTAACTGAGAACCCTGTAATGTGGGAAAAAGTGGAAAAAACCTTAATAAAAGGGACAAAAATGATGAAACTGATGTGAAAGCGTGTTATTATAACTTCAAATGGACAAAATCTTGCAGCGTGAAAAAGAATTCTCAGATTTCTCTGATGCTTTTCGCTCCAAGTAAACGCAGATTCACAGATTAGAGTTTTAAACTTTTCACACCTTGAGTTTCCTCCTGGCGTTAAACTTCTTCAGGCACTCGACCGTCTCCTGCCTGTGCATCATGGAGGCCACTGTCGAGCGTTGCTGTGGGGGGGAGAAAGAGAGGGAAAGAGAGGCTGAAAATAAAACATTAGAGGCTCTGACAGTGACAGGTTTATGTGGGCAGGAGCTGTCGGAGATACTCGCTTCCCTCCAATGTGTTGATTCGGAGGCTCTTTTAGGTGACGACATTCTTGGCAC
>JAGRRF010011243.1:2016212-2026301 GCA_019097615.1 Morone chrysops
TATATATATATATATATATATATATATATATATATATATAATCATCTCACATTTGCACACAATAAAATAAAGTGTGAACCTGTCTGCGAGCTACGAGAGGGGAGAAGATGTGCAGTATTTGCTATTTTTTGTTTCCAAGAAAGTCGAGTGTTAGTCAGGCAGTGTGGGAGTGAGCTGCGGCTCCATGTGGGAGGCACTGTGTCTAACCTGCACACTCTCCTGTGTAATTTATTCAAGCAACGCCGCCTTTGACGAAACATTTTAGCAGCTTTTTCCAGGCATCTGAAGCCGGCGCTGCTCCGCCGTTACTCCACTGAACTCTCTTTCATGCTTACTCACTCACAGAGTACGCTGCTCGGGCTGCTAGGGACCCGCAGGAAATCACAAATTCTAGTTCAGACCGGGCTAAAATAGTGCAACAAGAGTCCCAAAAGCAAGGACCTGAAGACAGGCAACTAGAGACAGACAGACAGACAGACAGACAGCAGGCACAGGCACAGTGCTTTAAATCACAGGCAGAAATTAAATTAAAAAAAAACACAAGCATGTAAAAGAGCAGCCCCTTGTGCAGAGGGCCAATGCAACACAATGAGACACACACACACACACCTTGAGGTCCCTGTGCACTATGTCATGTTGGTGGGTATAAGACACACTGTCTAGAATCTGATGGATACAGTGACTGTGGAGACAAAACGACAGGGTGAGGAGCAGATAAAGGAGGGAACACAGGAAGGAAAACGAAGCATAAAAAAGGACGGAAATACGGAGGACGTGTACAGTGAGAAAGATCGAGTTAGAGTTATTAATCCACCAGAACTACAAAATTAAACACATTTAACTCGCTGATAGTTTTCTTTTTTTTATTTTTTTTTACAGGTTTTGAGATTTCTGCCACTCAAATATAATGGAGGTCAATGGGATTCAGTTTGTGTTCATCCTCAGTTATATTGTTCCTCTATTTAACAATGTACGCCAAAAAATATGTACAAAAAAAAAAAATTGTATTTTTATATCAGAATCCAATAATTTTGTCTTCCTGTAAAACTAAATGTGACGCGTGCTTACGTCAGCATAAACTAACTGATTTCAACCAATAATATCCAGACATTCACCCGTCAAATCTTCAACTTTTAGCGACTCGGAGTGAAGATTCATTAGTTAGCTAACAGAGCTCACTGATTACTGTACAAACACACAACCTTATCAGTGATTTGGGTGAAACTGGAACATATTTTATGGAGAGAATTTTGTCTGGTTTTCCCTCTGACGTCCTCCGGCTGCTCTGCTTCAACGCCGCTAACTGCTAATGTAGCAACTGAACGGGGCTCAGCGGCCTCCCAGTGAACACAACCAGCAGTACCGAGGTGATTTATGGGAGTTTCCAGCTGGACTCGTTGCTAAAAGAAGCTAACTGTCACCAATTCTGTGTGTGACTGATATCTCAAAACCTGGACACATGAAACTCTCTGCATTGCTGGACTGTAACTGTTGATTAAGAGAGAAAATATGTCTTTTTGTTTTTGCTATTTGGGTGAACCTGCCCTTTAACAGGGTGGAGACACAGAAGGGAGTGATGGAGCGAGTGTGTGTGTGCAGATGGAGCGCAGAGAGGAAACTGTCAGTGAGATACTGTTGGACAGTAATCAAGCCATGCTAATCACACACCCACACACACAAACACATACAGTGACACACACACACATAATTTATGCAAAGAGAACAAGGGAGAATGAAGGCCGATGAGAGGGTAGAAAATAACAGAGGAGAGAAAAACATGAACACTCAGCACACAGAGATAATTATTATAAACAGTAACAGTGCTGTTAGTGAGCAGCTAACACAGCGCTGCAGTAGGATGTTATTGTTTGTTCTTGCACACATTTGCATATTTAATGTAAATAAATACACGTAACACACACAACAATGTCTTCAAATCCCACCAAGAGAGTTTTCCTGCCCTGATGTTGTTTACTTGTTTATTGTGTCCCTAAAAAAGGAAACAAACGGTGTGTTTCTCCGATTAAAATCTCCTCTAATAATGTTGATGTGGTGTGAAATTCTACCTGGAGTCTTCAAACGGTATTTTATTTTGAAAACTAGACTGGATTGATGGTTTCTGTGTCTGAGTTCCTGCCAGTGCGATCTGCTCTATGCTGCTTGACGCTGAGACACTTTTACCTGTATTTAATTACATTTAATTTATCGAAATGTCATGTTTTCATTAATAATTATGTGCTGGACTTTTATTTTTGCAGTAAATTCTGATTTAAGTGATTAAAACAGATAAAATAACTATTCATACTTATGCAATAAGTGTAAAATAAGAGCTTGTTTAACTTCATCTCATTTTCGTTGACTGCTGGTAAATAACACTTTGGTTTCTTTATGTTGAAGTATAGATGTAGCTGAGAATAAAAAGGTGATCTACAGACGTGAATATGACAGCAGGTGAGACAGATACAGATATTTAAGGACGAAAAACAGCTGGAAAATAATAATAAAATCTGTTTTTACTGAATCTGTTGTTCTCCCTATTTCCCTCCCTCATTTTAATGTTTCAGTCCCCTTCTTTTCTTCCTTGTCTTCTCCTCTCGCTCGCCTCCACAAACCGCCTCCACAGTCAAATTGATTTAAGTCTACCTCCTGAGGGGGTTACAGCGTGGGCATGTGTGCATTTTGTACATGTTTCCATCTGTCTGTAAATTCTGACGCTTGAGGGGGGGTAAAACTCCTCGACCTCGACTCAGATTCAGATCACACGCACAAAAAGAGTAGAGGTGTTAATCCACCAGAAGTGAAACCGGTAACGCTTTAAAAAATATACAAATAAATAAAGATAATGTGTTAAAATAATGAGAGGAGCTGAAACTCTCGAGGGGGGGGCTCGGCGGTGGAGGACTGCAGAGGCTGGAGGACTGACACATGGACGGGGATGAAGAAGAGGAGGGAAAACCATTCGGGTGTTTACCTCGCATCTGCTTCACTGTAGTACTCCCTCGCCACAATATCCTCGAACAGCTCCCCTCCCGTCACCCTGAGAACACGTAAAGACGGAGGTTAAGAGAAAGAGAAAAAACTGCCAAATGATATACGTTCATTCACTCAGGCTGCACGCACACACACACACACACACACACACACACACACACAGACACACACACACACAGACAGGAGGGGGATGTCCTCATTAGGGGGAAACCCCGGCTGCAGGATTCACTCTGACTGGGTTGCCATGGAGACTGGCTCCGGTGCGGGGGAGTGTAGCTGCATCCGTGTGTGTGTGTGTGTGTGTGTGTGTGTGTGTGTGTTAAAGTGGAAGCCGCAAGGATGGCAGGTGGGGGAGGAGGGGAGGACTGTTATGTAATGGGGGGAACTGCCTTGGAAACGCGGAGAAGGAATGAGGAGAATGCGAATATAGTACAAAGGAAGAGAGAAAGTAAGGGAGCCTGGAGGAGACGCAGATGCAGTGAGGAAGGGAGTATGTGATGGAAGATGAAGCATCGGGGAGAGGGAGGAAGAGGAGGAAGGAAGGAAGAGGAGGAAGGAAGGAAGAGGAGGAAGGAAGGAAGAGGAGGGAGGAAGGAAGGGAGGAACTCACAGGTCAAAGAGGAGATAGTGGAAGCCCTCCTCTGAGATACTGTCATGGAGACGAACTGCAGGGAGACAAACAGAAAGAGAGGAATCTTTCTAGGATCAATTTAAGTTATATTATTATAACTATATTAATCTAGCATTTTCTATAATACACATACTTTATTCATTTAGTGTTTGTTTTAGGAAAGGTCATCCCGTCCTCACTCCCAACCCGTCAAATACAGTCGCTCACTCAGCGCCCGACGAATAATAACGTGACGTAAAGATGGTGAACGCAGTAAACATTGGACGCCGCCGTCTGTGACCTTTGCGAAGCAGCTGGACTCAAAATCACGTAAGAATCCATCTCACTTCAGCCTGTGAGTTTCTGGTACAGAACCAATCAGAGTCCTTACAGGAAGTCCTGGCAGTTACATCAGAACTTTCAAGTATTTCAAAGAACGGCACTGAAGCATTTTACTGATGAAAAACATGTTTTTGCTCTCCCAGTAAACTCAGGTTAACTGTTTGTGTCCCATGTGAAACCAAAAGTAAACGTTGACTTCTTCTAAGTTACCAAAGTTAACTTCCATAATATACTCAAGTTACATCAGTAACCTAAGTTACTCTAACCAGTGCGACTGTTACACAACATTAACCACGCAAGCTTTGTTTGAAAGCCTAGATTGCATATTTACTATTGCTAACTTTAAATACCTATGTGGATGCTAATGAAGCAAACATGGAAGTAATAATATTATATGATAATAATATTCCCCGTTCATGACGAATTTATATATAAACTCACCTGTTTAAATTATATTAAAGGGAGTGACAGGTGGAACCAGTATTTGACGAGTTGGGAAACATTCAGGTAATATTCTATATTTCTCTTATTGTGTAGTTAAAGGATAAAAAGGTCAATAATTACAACTGTCCCTCCCTGAGTCCGTTATTCAGGTCTGCCTCAGGGGTCACACTGATAATAGCCTGGTACGGTTCACCTGCCTGTAATTGCTCGTTGGTACACACTGATATAAAAACTGAAAGAAAATGCCTTCCCTTACAACAGAAACCACTAAAATGATGATTTTATTTATTAAGTTATTGTAATAGTTGGAGCTCCAAAAGGGTTACAATCCATAAAACACGTAAAGAGGTCACAGGTTCCTAAAAAGAGGCCGGTATAACCTAAATGTTGTGATTTTAAAGAGGAAACAATGAAGAGTCTCACCGATGTTGGAGTGCTTGAGCAATCTGCAGATCCTGGCTTCTCTCTCCAGTTTCTGATGATCTGTAAGACAGTACAACAGACAGACAGGTGAGAGACAGACAGGTCTACAAATGTGTCAGTGACGTCTGATGAATCAGGAAAACCTCATTTCAGTTTATAAAGTTTAAAGTTGGAACTTTTCTCAAGGTGGTTGACGAGACACACAAACGACTTTCCTACATCTGTGAGAACGGCCGGAGGGCTGCATTCGTCCCAGATGCCCATTTACCCCCTCGCTCCAGAAAGAGGAAGATGAGGAGGAGGAGGGAGGAGGAGGAGGAAACAAGATGAGGAAATAAAAGGTTAGGAAATTAAAGGAGTAGAGAGTAAACAAGACGTGAGGAAAGGAAAAAATAGAGGATACAAGGAAGGAGATGAAGCAAGGGGAGAGGAAATAAGAGGAGGAGAAGAGACAAGAGGAAATAAAAGGACGATACAAGAGAAGAGAGGAAGCAAGTGGACAGGAGAGGAAACAAAGGATATGAGGAGAGAAGAAAGAACTCAAATGTTTGTGTGATCTTACAGGATGAAGAGTTCTGACTAACTAAAGAGATTGATGATCCATAATCATGATCTCACTAATTGTGCTGCTATTTTCAGACGATTTCTGAGGCTCTTTCTAGCATTTTGACGATTCAACTTTGAGAAAGACGGAGACATAATGCTCCAAACAACCTTTAAAGGGACACTGATTGCATCTTCTGTCACAACCAGCACAACAATCTGCAGTAAAATGTGGAAACTGAGCAGAAACCCAGGATTTTCTGTCTTTTTTCCTTCAGTAAAAATGTTGATTTCTGTCGTCCTTCTTCTTCATCTGCCTGTCACGGAGGAACAGACGTGGAGGCTTCACACACTGGAATCAAACACTCGCGAAAATATGCTAATGTGAGCTTTCAGATCTGGGACAAACACACACAAACACACACACACTCAACCATGTTTCTGTTAATGTCTGCGTTTCACTTCCTCCTCTCACCTCTGGCCGAGAGCTTTTTGGTGTTGATGATTTTGGCGGCGTACTCTTGGCCTGTGCAGAGTTTGACACAGCGGCGCACCACTGAAAAGGCCCCCCTGGGAAACAAAAGACAGGAGACAGAGAGGAGGAGACGGGTCAGCTGCCACATAAAGCTTCGTCAGCATCAAAGAGACGTCTCAGCTTTCAGATCTGGACGCCGCTCTGCTCTCACGCCACCAGATCTGAACGCCTGCTAGACACCAATGATGTGGGAATGTCACTTTTTACACATTTTTATCAAGAAATCTTCAGTTCATTCTCTTTTTATTGTGTAAATATATATAAAAAACACTGTTCCACTAATAAAGCCTAAAGCGGTGCAACAAGAAAACATATATTTGAACATCTTTTTAAACAGATTACACTGAAATGTTTAAGTAACACAAACTCAATTCTGTGAATTATACAAGATTTACTAGTAGTTTTAAGTGACACTAACATAGTTTACTTTTTACTGGGTATTTTGTTTTCACAGTACAAATAAAGATTAAAAAAATAATTAAAATTACTAAAACTACTTGATCAACAGAGTTGATTTACAGTGTAAAAAATCCCTTAAAAATTAAACTAAACATAAAATTAAATATACAAACTGTAAAACCCAAATGAGTTAGTTCAACTCAAACTGTTTGACTTAAACCATTTAAGTTTGTTAACTTAAAACAATTTAAACATGAAGAACTGCACTCTAAAAACTGATATTTTGGCAAAAACAAAAAAACTGTACGGAGGGGCTGCGAGTTGAGCTGCTCCTAACGTTAGCTCAGCTTGTTTCTCTGATAACTTATGATCCAGAAGTCCGATGACTAAAATCCTTCATCCGGTTCAAATCTAGAGTTAAAAAGCACCAAGATCTAAACAGTGGATGGTAGACATGTGGCTTCAGACTGGATACACAGTCAGTGTATGACAGCTTCTGGGAGACAACCACAACGCTGACGCAGGCACAAAGGGGATATGACGCCATCGACAGGCGGCTGGTGAAACACAGTGTTACCTGAATAAAATGATTTCTCTGAGTTTGAATATTGTTGGAAACATTTGGGATAATGGAAGAACACAACTACATATAGAACATAGAGCCAGAGTTTATACACTGTTTAATGAGGAAATGCTACAGATTATAGCTTTAAATTACTGTAGCTGCTACAGTTAGCTACTAATTCGAAACCAATCAAGGGAAAATTAACCAAACTCCTACATCCAGAGTTAATGTGACTTTAAAACGAAGGATTTTGGAACTAGGTGACTTGGTGTTTGATTAAACGCGTGTTGCTATTAATCTTTATTGTCCACATATGTTAAAAATGTGCCTTTGGTTTAACTGTAAATCACAATAAACAACGTGCACAGTAAAGAGAACAATAACAATTAGTATTATATTATTGCATTTGGTATAAAAATACTTTCTGTAAATGTTCCTGTAGCTAGTTAGCGCCTTCCAGTGGCCAGTTTTATGAATCCATTAGTCCGGGTGAAATGAAGAACGGATGAAAGACATTCGGAGGATATTTCTGTTCAGTTTCCAGTCACTGTAGAGTCACAGTTTCTGATGACCCCGTGTCAGAAATGATTACTTTCAATCTAATGTGCTTCTGTGGATTATTATCAGGTACTTGACATTTGTCTCACCTTCTCCAAACACTGAATGATGTTAATAGCAGCAACCACTTATAATAAAGTCCACATGAAACACAAGTCAGAGACGTTTGTTAGGGAGGGACTGAATGCAGTCGACAGGGAATAAAGTACGGAGGTGTTTTTATTGTCGGGTTCGACTCCTGCCTGATTGATTGACGGGTGAATGTCAGGATATTATTGGTTAAAATCAGTTAGTTCATGCTGACGTAAGCACGCGTCACATTCAGTTTTACAGGAAGACACAGTGATTGGATCCTGATATAAAAACACAAAGAAATTGAGTTTTTTATGACATGTTTTGGCATAAATTATTAAATATGGGAACAATGTAACTGAGGATGTGATCTTAACGTGTCAAAATTACATTTTTCATTTCACCTGGACTTTAACATCCACCCAACAGCGCCCTCTGTGGTCACACTGTACCGTGGTCACATATTATATGACAACATGAAATCTAAGCGCTCATTTTCTCCACAATCTAAATATAATTTCCGTGATGAACCAGAAGCAGATAAGCAGCGTTTCCAGGATGAGTACAGTAAGTCTGTGTGTTGCTGCAGTTTTAAAAGGGCCACATTTGCTCATCAAACCCAACAGAGACAAACAGAAATAACCACCACTGTCATTTCTCAGAGCTAATTCTATCTCACCTCAGTGTTGTTACGCAATGAAACACACTCACGCTCCCCTCAGAGCCCCGGCCTCCCTCACAAGCCCTCCAACACGCATACATTAAGAGGAGACGGGGTGAGTAAGCATGACACTCGCTGACACCGAGGTAGGGAATGACGGGTAAATCTGCAAGGCAGGTGGGAGTGTAATAAACCTCAAATTTAATCCTTTTATATTGTCCCTTTGTTTATTATTATCAGCCAAAAATGATCAAGAATAATATTTAATATATATTGTATCTGGAAAACCGTTGGTATTAGAAGTGAAAGTGAAAGTTAATCTTAACACTGTAACAATATTCTTAACTCAAAGGCCACTTGCTAGTTTTTCCTTGAGCTTTACATGAGGGCTGTGTGTAAAGCTCAAGGAAAAGGCTAATAAGTGAACTTTGAGTTAAGATAATCAAAGTCAAAGTGAAGGATTTAGCCGTCAGGATTCTGGATTCAACATGGAGGTTCAACATGGCTCCCTCTGTAGATAAAAACGTCTCATTCTTAAACAACAAAAACACAATTATTCTTATTGTCAGGTGATTAAACACTAATGAAAACATACCTTATTAAAATTATATTACATTTCTGACAATAGATCCTCCTTAATGTGTAACTGAGTTAGATTTTAAGTTACTTTTGGTTTCCAATTTGATGATCAACAACAAACCAATTGAATATTAAAATGTTTCGACTAATTCTCCGTCAATCTTTGATTTTTAGGTTAATTAAAATCATTCATGCTTTTGTTGCTTAGATGGATTCAATAAAAAACGATTGGACCTTTAAAGTAAAAAAAACCCTCAAATTGATCCATATAATACATTTTTATCCTCTGGAAAATGATAACAACAAAGAAGCAGCAACATTAATTTTGATTAATTTTCAAAATAATGTGTTAAACAACATAAATTAGTTTCATGACCTGTATAGACACATTGTAGACTAAGTTATAGGTTTAAGTTCAATGAAAAAAACACGTATATTTGGAAAAATGTCTTGAAATTAAAACAATGTATTGATTTCTAATGCAACCTTTAGGTATTTCTATTCAATGCTTTAATAATGTGATCAAATATATTCATTTGGTGGGGTTTCCCGAAGCAAATATTGATCATCAGCATCTATTTCCACCACCCTATTAATACGTCTGCTTTAAAAATAGCTGCTGATTAATTAACCGATTGATTAATCAACTAAACTTTAAGTGAAGCCCAAACACACACTCACAAAATCCTCCAAATACATCTTCAAACACACACAAGCAGCAGCAGAAACAGCAATAAAAGCTGTGTTATCAGCGAGGGCAGCTGCTGCTACTCCTGCATCTCCATTGTCTTTAACTTATCACAGCCCACACACACACACACACACACACACACACACACACACATACACACTGGAGATCCCAGCCACCACAGATAATAAATAAAAAGCAGTCTGTATAAAATCAGCATTCACAGCCCTGAAACTCCTCCAGAGCTGGAATAAATGTTCCTGTGAGGCAAACATTGCAGAGAGAGAGAGAGAGAGAGAGAGAGAGAGAGACAGAGGATCCTCTCTACCCACGCACAACCTGACAGAGACACTGAGTCCACTGTGCATCAACCCACTGTGGCTCCCAGAACCTCTTCACTCTCAATGTGTCTGCGTCCTATTAGGGGCCACACATCAACCCTCCTCCACCTCCTCTTCCTCCACAACACATCTCTCTATTTCTGTGTTAGTTAATCACAAGACACACCTCATTAGAGGAGCGGTGGATGAAGCAGCAGCATTATTCTCTGACTTTCTCCACTAAGCTGTGTACCACTGTGATTAAAAGCCAGCTTAATTCCGACACATCAGCTCATATTAGGCCTGTTTGTCCCTAATTAGCCTTTTGGGGGGCAGAGAGAGAGAGAGAGTTGGAGGAG
>JAGRRF010011243.1:2031887-2042410 GCA_019097615.1 Morone chrysops
CTCCGAACACACCAAACCGACGCCGACTGGAGCGTACGTTCTGCGCATGCGCGAGGCGTAATGCGTCCCCATAACAGCAGGCGGTGCTAATCTGTGTTGTTGCCCAAAAACAAATTGAAACCGGAAATGACTGATCACTAGACCTAGTAAACACAGAGCACGCTGTCGTCAGTCATTGTTCTCATCAGAGAGTGTGTTGACAGTAGTCAACAAGGATCGTTATTGTCATTACTCGCTGAACGGAAAATACGATGGCTACATCTGGCGTTGTTTACCATCGTTACTTCCGGTTTTCTCGTGCACTCACTGATTCGCTAGTCAAGGGCGAGCACTCCACCAATCAGATTGGTCATTGAGGCCGACGGACACTGGCCGATTCTACATGTTGAATCGGCCAAAATGAAGGCCGACGCCGACGCCGACTGACGACGGCGCGGGACACACCGAACCGACTCGAGCCACCGACCTCGTCTGACTGTCCGACGACGTCCGACGGCCGATAATCGGGTTGGTGTGCGGAGGCCTTAAAGTTAAAAACATTCTTGATGAAGGAGCTTTTACTAGAAATTTTAAATGACATTCACTTAGTTTTGTACTTTTTACTCTATTTTGTTTTTACAGGACAAATAAAGTCAGTGACTTAAAATTATTAGTAAAAGCTGCTCAATTAATAATGTTTTTTTCTGTTACTTAAAATTTTTCAATGTTTTCTATAATTCAGTATGAATAAGGTCTATTTTTATATATTATATTATTATATCATGTTACCTTGACGCTGCCAAAAAGCCTAGAGTTGCAGGTTTGGGACATTTTATTTTATTGTATTTCATTTCAGGAGCTTCTTCAGGGCTTGTTGTCTGCCAACTTTGTTTACTTAAAAAAGGAAACAGAACAGTGTGTTCCTCCGTTTCAGATCCTCTAACCTTCCTCAGACTGACCGACTTCTGGTCTGCTGCCACAATGTTGAATGTAGCGTGAAATACGATCAGGAGTCTGCAGGCGGTATTTTATTTTGGAAATTCTCCATGTGGTTTCTGTGCCTGACTTCCTGACAATGTGATCTACTCCTTGTCCGTTTGACATGAGAGGAGCGTGGCTTCCGTCAAAAATAGACTCCGGTCGGTGTCGAGGTCACGTCCCCTGAAGTCTGATACAGAGTTAGAGCTAAAAGAGTGTGAAGGTGTAGTTACATCATTATTAAACCAAAAGTGGACTTTACGTTCTTTAATAAATTAAGTATGTTTCTTACGAGGGCTGCTGTGTGTATATGTGGATTTACACGCTCCAGTTCAGGTGGTTTCTGAGTAACCTGGTGGTTTAAGTGTCACGTATTCATCTGTTATGTTTGTCGAGTCGGTTCCTCACCATTTCGTGACTCTGTGGTTTTCCCTGCAGCTTCTGGTGGTAGTCGAAGGTCAGTCTGTCCAGGACGGCGTGCTCCTCCTCGTCCACCGTCGCCATAGAGCGCTCACGGTTGATCTGGTTTATGTCAATCTCCTTCTCTCCCTTCAGCACCGCGTTCCACCAAACCTCCGAGGTCTTGCTGAGCGACAGCTGGAAGATGAACGCGGCGAATTAGATTGGAAGTCGTTTAAAAGTTGCTCACACGGACAGAATAAAAGACGAGTGTACTCACGACCACGCAGCTTCCAGGCTCCAGACTCCACAGAGAGTTTTCGGTGTTGATCTTGTGAGTGAACTCTCCCTCCATCAGCGTCGTCTCCTCGGCTCCCAGCACGCACACTTTCATGCTGCTGGGCTGCAGACTGACTCTGACCTGAGGACGGCCAGCGGGACACAAGCATGAGACACAGCCGGAGTCAGAGAGGTATTCGTGGTATGTGAGGGGGGGATTGGACTGCGTTTACCTGCCGGCCTTTGACAACCGTCTTTGGCACAAACACTCGAACCTCCAGGTCAGTGTAGTCCTGAGACCAGCTGTAGTTGTCTCTCACCGCCCCGTTGTAGCTGTCGGGGTTGGACTGAAATTTATCCTGAACCCTGAAACACAACGACGGACAAATCCTTTAAAAACCAACGAAATGAAAAGACTTTCTGCTCTAATGTTTCAGCTACATCGACGCTATTCAAAACTGTACAATCAACCCAAACAGTGAACTCAGTAACTGCAGGAAGGTTGTGTAAACCAGAGATTTGGATGAATTTTGAGCACATTATTTCCCGTTTAGGGAACTTTTTCTACAATCTGTCTGTATTATGTGTTTTTTAATAGTTTTTAACAATCACACAGACTTAAAGGCTTCTTTTTTGACATGTTTACTGTTTTCTTGCTCACAGAAATAAACCAAATGCTGAGATTTAGAAGTTTTCTTCTTAAAATCAAGAAGACCTTGCGACCCCCTGTGAAGCTTTGGCGACCCCTAATGGGTGTCCTGACCCACAGATTGGGAACCACTGATTTAGGTAAATGTAACAACTAATGGAGCTACTGCCCAGCCCTCTCCTAGAGACCACTGGTGCTCTTTTTCTTCCCAGTTCTCTTCCACATGAAGATGTTGCTGACCGAAGCTCATTCATTTCATCATTTCATCCTCAACAGACTGATCAGACACATTTACTCACTCTTCTGCTGAGTTTGTGCTGGCTGCAGCTGCCTGGTCTCCCTGAGGTAACTGGGCCTGAGCGCCGCTGCCGTCGGGCCGAGGGCCGCCGGTCGCCTCAGCCGAAACGTCCCCGCCGTCCGAGGAGGAGGAGGAGGAGCTCTGCGTCTGCGCCGCCTCTGCGCTCTTCTCCTCCGCCCCCTCGGGAGGCTCGGCGCTGATCTCCAGCTCCTGAACTGCCGCAGGAACGCTTCGACTCTCCTCTCTCTTCTGCAGCTCGCTCAGCTGCCTCTCTCTGTCCTGATCCGCCATCTTCTCAAACAGCTTAAATGTCTGAAGACGGAACAAAAGAGCATCAATGCACCAACTTCACTAACTCACACAGCTTTAATCAGAGAGGAGGAAACCCAGTGTTTCATGGGAGTTGTTGTCTTCACCACCATTGGCGTCATTGCAGTCAGCTTCTCCCGGTTAGGATTCCTTCAGTGATCATAGTTCAGGAGGTTTCTACCGGGAGTCCAATTATCCACAGAGGTCTCCTCATCTCCAAAACAAACAGACCTGCTGATTAAAACCATTAAACACACTGAATAAAGCAGTTCCACCTTAAACACACTGAATAAAGCAGTTCCACCTTAAAAATCACTGCTTCTCCCACACTGTTGGACAGACAGAGGACGTCTGATGAAGAGAAATCAGAGTCTGTGGTGTTGATTAATTCACTGTGACACTCTGATTAAACTAATCCTGAATGAAGGTTATAATGCTCCGTTTTTTGCTGTAACTCTGGCTGATGAAGTCGTTTTCGCGTCACAATTTACATTTTCACTGAAGGAAATGTAAAAATGATGATGATGTGACGTGTTGGGCTCTGAAGGGCCAAAGAAACACGTTTTCTTACATCTGGAGAACAACATCTGAAGCACTTCAACATAATAATGTTTGTCACATATTTTACCTTTTGCAGCTTCTGTGATTTGAATATTAACTCTATTGTGTTACTGCAAGTTAGTGATTTATTCTACTTTAACTTCTTCTTCTCACTAATCTGTGCTTTGGAAACATAAACATCTGTTTCCTATGTCCTTCCTAAGTTACATATAAAGTTTGAACTGAACTGACAAACAGTAACATTAGTATAAATTAACAATTGAATAGATAAATAAAAAACAAATCCATTATTGTAACGAAAAAGGCTATTTGTGTATTTCTGCAGTTATTTATTTATTCACATGTCACTATGTATTTAATTGTTTATTTCTGCATTTATTTATGTCTTTCTACACATATTAATGTCTTTATTTAAGCCTTTGTCTCTGTATTTGCACTTATGTCCTGCTGTTGTCCTTCACAGCTGTTTGACCCAACCTCTCAGACACAAACAGGGTGGACAAAACAACAGAAACACCTCCGCTTCTGCCTGTAAACATCACAACAACCTCCCTCCTCAGCACACAGGCACAGGTAACCTTTAACCTTTAACCCCCCCTCAGACTGTGTAACACCTTTAACACGTCACTGAACTTCACCTGAAACACCATTTTCTCCGCCACCCCGGGGGGGAAGCCCATCTTCTCGTTGGGACTCGACAGCAGCCGGTAGAAGTCCGTCTTGCGGTACAAGAACCCGAAGTAGACCCGCAGAAAGTCCTGGATGTTCCCGACGTGCTGCAGGATTCCCAGCAGAGCGTTGTCGTACATCTCTGTCATCTCCAGCGGCGACGCCATGACCCGGACCCCTTTCAACGTCTCACCGTGTCCACGAACCGTTAACGGCTCCCAACCGACAGTTTGAGACCACAACAAACAACCCCCGCGGGAGATAAACAACAACAAGTTTATAAATAAGCGGGTCTCTCTCTCCGGGCGCCTCGGGTTTCCCCCCCTGCCACAACTACAGTGACACTTCCGGTCCCGGGGTTTCACAATAAGTGCACAAGGTTTACAAACACGTGCATTTTGACTAAATCAATCGCATAAAAAAAACAAAAAATGCGACTATAAATATATAATATTGCGTTATATATAAATTAAGAACTCTAATAATGAGTATAATCAATTTATCGAAAGCTAGCCTTTCTTTAAGATATTTATTTTGTCTGTATCCGGTGGGTACAGTTCAAAAGTCGTCCGGTAGGAAACGGTCGACTAAACAGTTCAGATAAATAACAAGTTTATCGTTTTAACACGACTTTATAATCATCTGCAGTGTTGCACATTTAATTATGTGCTAAAACTATACCGACACTGTAATAAAACATAAATAAGAGAAAGTAGTTTCCTCTCTATTAGCTTTGTTATCTTTGGACGTTTTAACATGGCGGTGTCCTTGAGCAGCGTGAGGCTGCTGGTGAGTTTAATTATATTTAAAAACGTTTTTACACATTTCTGTAAAGTCGTGTTCACACTGCAGATATCGGCGTCCTTTTGTTAATTCAGCTGCACAGATTGAGAGAGTTTTAGTGTAGCAGGTTACAGTTTAACCTGTCAGTAGCTTCAGTGTCACATCTGAATGTTTGATCATGTTTAATATCTTTTATCTTTTAATCTATCAGATCAATAATTCTTAGTCATCAGTTATCTGGTTAACTGCTCTCATATTAAACCACTATGTGAGAAGTAATCTGTGGTAGTTTGATGTTTAATCTGAGCACAATACTAAAATAAAGGCCTTAAAACTGCATTTTAATTGAGGATCTCTCTATAAGAAGAGTATTAAACTAATATTCAATGTTGGCTAGTAACTGATTACATGTAATGATGTAATCAGATTAGAAAAATAAGTAACTATAATCAACCCAGATTACATTTGGATTATAGTTACATTTTTGATTACCTCTCAAACATGAATTTTATTTGCATTTTTAATAGTTTTGAGATGTAATTAGTAACATAATCTACCGGATTACAAATTAAAGTGATGTAATTCTGGGGATTATTTGATCAAAATACTAAAATGTGTGCGTATTTTCTCTTTTAAACATCTAAAAACATTTAAAATGCAAAAAGAAATGCATTTTAAATATTCAGCATTTACAGTTGGTAGTGTGTTAATCTGTGTCCTCTGTTTTCTCTGCAGAGCGCCTTAACCAGGTCCGGCTCATTGTGCCGATCCCTCCACGTCACTGCAGTGTGCTGCAAGGTAAACCATCAAAGTTAACCATCAGGCTGTTGTAATATGGGTGTTGACCCTCTTTAAACTGCTGTATCAAAGGTACTTAAAGGATAAATCCACTTTATTCAAGGTCTGCCTGCTGTAATCGTTCCTCTTGTTCATATTGGACATTTATTGAATTTCTTACTCTCTCTCTTTCAATGTTCAAAGTTTAGGTGAAGCTCATGTCTATATTAGTTAGATAATTCAAGCAGGTATCTCCCAAAGTTACAATCTGATTAGTACAGAATCCCTTTAATATTTGGGATGAATGAATGAACTTTATATTATTGTATCAAGTATATAAATATACCCAGGCTGCACACCAGGACCAGAGAGCTGCATATCAATTTCATTATGCCTCAGGGGGCTTTACAATCTGGATTCAGGTCAGAAACAAACCCTTTTAATGGTGGAAAAATGGAAGAAACTTAAAAGAATCCCTCTCCCAGGATGGACAGAACAAACCAACTAATGCACATTATATACACACTTTGATAGCAGTGTTTTCTGATATTTAAGGATAATGATACAATATGTGTGAAGAACGTGGATCCAGAAGTTCATTCAGTCCAAATCTTTCATGGTCTTTAATGTAGAGAAATAATAACATTAGGAGCTCTTTCCTGATCTGAATTAAAGAACTCAGAATAAGGTTTGCACGAGTAATGACTCATTGCCTCGTTATCTGTTTACACCTTCTAAACGATGACATTAAAGACGTTTGTTTCTCTGTCTCTCTGTTTTGTTTTCCAGAATAAAGCAGCTCGTCCTCGAGTGGGGAAAGGAGACACTCCTTTGACCTACGAGGAAGCACTTCCACCTCATTACATTGCTCACCGAAAAGGATGGCTGTCGCAGCACACCAGTGAGTTACAACACGGCCCCCACCTCACGTATTTAACCACAGTGTTTGTGTGTGCAGCGACTCTAATGGTTTGAAGTTTCTCGAACTTGGAGGGCCAAAACTGAAACTTAATGGTTGAATGCTCAGATGATGAAAGATATTTACAGAACATTTTTACCCCACAAAAAATAAAACTATATTAACTGCAGTGAACTTTGTGCAGCTCTAATCTACAAGAATACATATGATAATACATAATATTTAACTCAGACCGCCTAAAACCTGTAGGAGCATTTTAGTTTTAAACTCGACAGTTTAAAGCGGTTTTAGCAAATGCAAAGTGAAATTCAGACTTTATGATCTTTTTTTCTCCAGAGCTGTGAACACAATGATGACATTTCTTGTTGCTGTGGTTGATAATGATGTTAATTATACGTAGTTTACTAACACTTTAACTTTGTAGAAGATTCTGTAAAATAAATTCTACTTACTGATCGGCCAAATTAATGTGAACAAACAACGGCAACCCTGAGTGATTAAGTGCATGTGTACTTAACTGGGTCACTGGAATCATGTATCAGTATAGTAATGACTTCCAATTAGCCCAAAAAAATACACTTTTTATTTAAGTTTTCACTTCACACATGAGTCTGGATGTAAACTGGAACCTGACTGTTTGGTGGAGGGATACAAGCATGAGGCGGTTACTCTAGTTCTTCTTGTTCCTTCAGTCGGATGTTTGAGCTTCACTGTGCACAGTTTGACACCAGAAGCATGTTTTCACATTCATCTGCCAGGTCCAGTTTTTAATGATGAGATGACTTTTGACGGATTTTAATGAGGAAATTAAACTTTTTTTATTGTGGAAAAAAACACACCAGAAACTATTCGTATACGTTCCTAGAGGGGATCTTTTTAATTCAGTAACAATATCAGTCCTTTTAGCCCTAATGTCAACGTTAGTCTCTGTATAATTCACAAAGTCCTTCCTGTTTCTTCCAGGTAACCTCAAAGGGGAGGAGGGAGCAGCCGAACGGACCATAGAGGACGTGTTCATAAGGCGCTTCGTGTTCGGGACCTTCCACAGCTGCCTGGCCAACGAGATCGTGATCAAACGGCGCGGCAACATGATCGTAGTGTGTGCTTTATTGATACAGAAACTACCGCAGCAAAAGTTTTACTTCTTAATCGGCTATACGGAGACGATGCTGTCGCACTTCTACAAATGCCCCTTCAAGCTCGTTGTCCAGACCCTGGATTATAAAGTGGTGTACAAGTACCTGTGAAGCCAGTTAGATTTCCCTTTCTGTCTCCATTCCTGCTCACAGAGATGCTGTTTTCTGCTTTCAGTTACCCCCAAAATGGACATTTATTAAGAAATAATCCTCAAAATGAAAGGAGATCATATGTGTGTCATTGTAAAACTAGGCCTGAAATTGTTTAATAAATGCAGTAAGAACACTGTTTAATAAACTGTGTGTATCCTTTTTATCATCACGGTTTCTGTCTGTGGAAAAGTTTAATGAAACGTAAAAATTAAATCAGTGTGAGTCACTTTCTTTTTCAGAGCAGAGGGAGTTTCATAAATAAACCAGTGAAACCAGATCAAACTCCTTACCAGGAAACTCAGTTTAATAAAGGAGTTTAAATAAATCTTATGCTACCATGTATTTAATTTAATGTGTATGTATATGTATATGTATATATAGCATGAACCAATGTCATTGCATTTGTAACTTAAGCTAGTTTGCACAAACCTGGAAAATGTGTTAAAAAAACAGCTCATAACAATTACACAGTAAGACGTCCACAGGCGACTTTATCTGATATTTGACGAGTGTTACGATAAATCTGTCTGCGTGAAACACTGTTCCTCTGAGATAGTTCCTCGTTGTACCATTAACGTGACTCCATTTGCGGTACATGTCCTTATAATTTTTGTACGGTCTAGACCTGTTTTTTTTTTCCTGAGATAACTTCTGTTATGATTTATATACATTTTTTTGGGTAAAGTTTCTGCAAAGTATTCCAGGCAAAATTGCGTCGCTGTCCAGTAAAACAGTGGTTCCCAACCTGAAGGTCACGCCCCCATTAGGGGTCACCAAAGCTTCACAGGGGCATCACGAGGCCACTTTTGATTTTAGGGGCTGTAAGAAAACTTAAACAATAAACACAGGAAACCTATATCTCAGCATTTGGTTCATTTAAGTGAAGTGAAGTGAAGAAAATGTTAAAATAAATATATAATACAGACAGAATTGTATAAAAAGTACCTAAAATACTTGTTCAGTGTATCAGCTGTTTTTTACTGTTATTGTTATTTCTGAATATAATAACATAAAATATTGTCACTAAGTCAGTTTAATTAAAGATATAAAAGGGATCCCTGAAGGAAAAAGGTTGGAACCACATCACATCCCTCTCTTTCCCTGTGTTTCCTTTCTGCCTCATTACAGACTGACCACTAAAAACACCAATAATTAATGCTTACTCCTGGTTGTAAAGCACACTCAAGTTTGACAGTTAAAAAAAAACATCCATCAAGTAGTTTTAGTAATTTTAAGTTACACTGACTTCATTTGGTCATTTTTATTTGCAGCGTGAAAACAAAATATCTACTAAAAACCACCTAAAGAATATTTTTAACTTACAAAACTGAGTTTGTGTTACCTTAAATTTTCCATGTAATCAGTTTCAACAATTATATATAGATTATTATATAGACAATTAATTCTGTATTGATTACCTGTATCGGTAATGTTTAAGTTAACTTCATTTTCTTGCTATTAATAAAAGACTAAATCACAATCACATTCCTCATACGGAGGATACGATATTGTACAACAATATCCACATGACAAACATTTAAATGCTCATTTTGATTTATTTTTAATCAATTTCATCACAGTGCAAATACATTCACATTTAAAAAGGCACATGAGGCTCGTCAGTGCAAATACAAGGCACACATGATTAAAGCGTTTCTAATGTTACCATGTGAATTTTCCCTTTTTCTCACAATTAAAATGTCTCAACTCAAACGTGTCGCAGCACTTTTTCCCCCCGTCTTTAAAAAGGCTCTTTACATATGGTATCGTCAATACTTAATGTAAAGTATTGTGATAAACATCAGGATTAACCTTTTTAAAAAAGCTTTTCATCCTTTAAATCTGAGGCACAAAGTAAATTATGTCCAAAAAAACATTAATGACCTGTACTAAACACAGGTTCATCTAAAAGAAATGAGACGAGAAAGAGGCGAGAAGATTGACGCCACTCTATGTAGATAGAGCCAGCAGCCGGTTAGTTTAGCTTAGCATAAAGACTGAAAACAGGGGGAAACAGCTAGCCTGGCTCTGTCCAAAATATGGGTGTTGTTATATACCGATATTGATGGCTGTTTCTCTCTTTTTCCAACGTTTTCTTTATGCTAAGCTAAGAGCCTGCTGGTGATAGCTTTATATGGAACGGAGAGACACAAGAGTGGTATCAATCTTCTTATCGAACTCTCAAACATGCGTTTTACCATAAACGTGGAACTTTTCCTGTAGAGAAGATTGGATTAAAGACAGTTACAGTGGACCAGCGAACCTTTGGTTGTGTTTCATTTCAGAACAAAACTATGCGACAAATACTGGAATTATTTCTGTGAAAATGTTTGTGCATATTGAACCCCGAACCTGTGAAGAGTTAAAGTATAGTGCAGTTTATAGATAGAGGAAGTCCTGTCTGCACAATATGAACCGGGGAAAGAGTGTATCTTAACAGAATATATAATAAACTAAGAAGTATGAGATATATGAGCACAGCTCAGAAAAAAATAGATATTTTTCACATCAGATATTTTGACTTGTCACAGGCGGAAAACCACAAGTGTGTTATTAATGAAATTAAAAGGAAAAGTTCGATATTTTGGGAAATAAGCTTATTAGCAAGTTGTCCAGCAACATCAAACTTAGTGA
>JAGRRF010011243.1:2059922-2082679 GCA_019097615.1 Morone chrysops
TTCCAACAATCACCAACTCTGGTTTGGTGGAAATAAATCCTTAATTCACCGATGTAGATGATGTTTCAGTCGGAGCAGACCGGCTATGGAAACAAACCACAGAGAGGCTGCGATACAACACAGGCAGAGGGAGAGAGACACCATGTGACTCTGTGTCTGTATATAGAGAATAACTGCTATATTATTCAACTTCAACATTTAAGTGTTTGATGTAAACGTCACTTTGTGTCCAGAGGAAAGCTGACAGGCCACGACGTTGACTTCCTGATAACGCACCCAGAGGAGGGCAGAGAGGTCGGACTGATGCCCAAACTCGTCTCCTGGCTGGAATCTCAGGTTGGTTGTTTCATAAAGTCGATGTAAGAAATATCTGGATTCACTCTCACTGCCCTGAAGTTGTAATAACACAGTTTTCTGTCTCTTCAGGGTTTCCTGTTGTACCAGAAAACCACCAGAAACTCTTACCTGGAGTCTAAGGACGGTCCCGCCCGGCCCGCCTCCAACATGGACCGCTTCGAGAGGTGTTTATCCATCTTTAAACTGACCAAGGAGGAGAAACGAGGAGCAAAACATCCAGAGACGCTGACGGAAAACGGTGCGCAAACTCCAGATAACGGTGGACTGGATCTGGATCAGACAAAACCAGCCAGACACAAACCGTGGAGAGCTGTGAGAGTGGACCTCGTGGTCTCGCCCATCAGCCAGTTTGCTTTTGCTCTGCTGGGCTGGACGGGATCCAAGGTGACTTTTTTCATAAATCACTTAGATGGAGGATATTCCTTTTATTTTGAAAAAATGTATTGACAATGTAAACAATCATTCTCTTAAATTAATAAATAATGAGAAATAATCTGGATCCGTATTTAATCTGAGACTGAGCTGTCAATCACAAGGTAGCCCCGCCCTAAAGCATCCCCTGCTTTATGGTCTGTTTTACTCTAAATGGGACCATCAGTCACTAAATGAACATCATGCTGTATGGAAGAAGACTGAAACTAGAGACTGAGACCAGAAACTCATCAGGAAACTGTTTACTGAGGGAATAAATCAACTGAGGAGTCGACTCATTTCTCCATAAGACTGAATGGTGATGGAGCTGCCCCCTGCTGGCTGTTACATAGAATGCAGGTTTAAGACACTCGGCTCTATTATATAAACTATTAATAGATTTTAGATGTTTTTTTTTTTTTAGAGTTTGAGTTCATAACAAATGCTTCTATGAAGATTTGTAGTAAAATAATATCCAAATACTTTTAATACTTGTGGAATAATAACTTTGTTACTGTCCACAGCTGTTTGAGAGAGAGCTGCGACGCTGGGCGGGCCACGAGAAGTCCATGTCTCTGAGCAGCCACGCTCTGTACGATAACAAACAGGTACACACTTATAAACACCTTTTTTTTCTTCTTCTGTCCCTTTTATTCGTGCAGAATTAGCAGAGTTTCTCTCTCTTTGGTCTCACAGAGTAAATATCTGAGGGCGACGTCAGAGGAGGAGATATTCGCTCATCTTGGTCTGGAGTTCGTTCCTCCGTCGGAGAGAAACGCCTGAACGGACCTCGTCTTACATATTAGGTCCAAACTAAAAAATAAAAGTCAAATAATTAATTTTCATTAAAGTAATTTTAGGTCGTTTTATGATCATTTTGGATGCGGTTAAATTGTATTTTGTTACATTGGCTGGTGTTTCCGTTATTTTGTCCACCGCATTTACATCAATGAGAGTATGAAATAACAGAAACTATAATATAATAATAATAATGAAGTTTATTTTAGTCAGTATTTTACATGTTATGTTTGTTTTAAACATTGCAGCTCTTTTAACTGAAGAATATAAATATTTTAATGTTATTTTATTTCATATTTACTTGTAGAATATGCAGAACAACTCCAAAAAACCTGAACATTACAACCTTAATGAAATGAAGATTTATTGTATTGGACTTCATTAGTTGTAGCTAATAAATGATAAATGAAAAAGTTAATAATAAACATAATACGATGCTACCTCTAGAACTTGAGTGCCTGTGAGAGGAAGTTAACTGCTTGTATTTCACAATAAAAGATGTTTGAATGAAGTCTGATACAACGGGTGATATTTTACATTTTTTTTCACTGTCAGCAAATCCCATAAAAACAGGATGAATGTTAAACTCATGGTGGCAAGAGATACATTATTATAATTAATGTGGAATTATAATTTACTGTCAGTCTAAAATGCAGATTTGAGGATTCTTGTATAATTTTCTTTCTCAAAGCTTGAAAAGAAGTTCAACCGTCACTGTGATGGGATTAAATCTGCAGTTCAGAGACCTGATGAGAACAACAGTTTGATCCAATCAAACAGAGTGAAACATTTAACTTTAAAAAAAAAAACAAACGTTAACTTTTATATTTGTGTACAACTCGTGCAGCACGATGGAGTTTCACTGTGTTAAACCACAAACACACCTGTGTACTAGTGACCTTTATTCTGCAACGTCCTCATCGCTTTATCTCCAAGTCAAACCACACACTGTAAAGTTACTACACTGTAAAGTTACTACACTGTAAAGTTACTACACTGTAAGTTACTACCTTGTAAAGTTACTACACTGTAAAGTTACTACACTGTAAGTTACTACCTTGTAAAGTTACTACACTGTAAAGTTATTACACTTTTAGGGTAAAAAACTAGAAGCTTGGAGGAACTAAAAGGATATTAGCACTGTGGTGTTTTATTCCAGATGAATTCCTTTATAATGGCGTATAAATAAAGGTTTCGACATGAGATATTTCAGTGTTTTACAAACTTCTAGTTCTTTAAATTTGAGGTGCAGCATTAATAGTCTATGTATGAAATATATAAAAATGTAGAAATATAGAAAACATTTCTGGCTGCTTCTTTAATGTCGCCGTAGTTGTGGAAGAATACAATTACTCAAGTCTGAGGTACTTAAATGTACCACAGGGAGTGTGGTGTCTTATATATTTTATATGAGCTGATCACCTTAATCTTTAAGTTTAATAACTCAAAGAATTCAAGCATGAAAACACATTTTATCAAAGTATTTGTTAAGATGACTTCAGTAAAATAAGTTAATTTTCACTGATTCCAATCAGTTAATTAAACTTAAATAAGTATAAATAAGTATATCACAACATTTCTCCAATAAAATTAAGTTGTGTTAACAATGAAACAAGATGAAACACTCACTTCTGTCCACAGGGGTCGCCAGAATTACTGTTTGTATTTTCTCCTCTACATTTATCTGGCAGCTTTAGTTCAGATTAAGATTTTACATTAAAAACAAACATATGAATGTTTATAAAATACAGCAAAGATTCAATTCACTGGCTGAACTCAGATTTTATGGTTTTATTAGGATTCTTATTAGTTAATTAAGAACATCAGCTGCTCTTCCACACAAAACATTAAGAAAACAAAACAAAACAAACATGTCAACAGATATTTACATTAATAACACCACATATTATAATCAGAAAAATTTAATGAACTGTATTTTTACTTGAAAACATTTTAGTATACACATTCTTTTCATATATACTTCTAGACAGTGTTAATTTAAACTATACTTATAAGCACTGAATGTACAAACAAAGATGATGTATTTATATACATGTTGTTAAAAACTGTGTGTAGTTCATCAGATGTCTGTTATGATGGTAAATAAGTTGTTTTCAGTTCCACCACAGAAACATTTCTGTTTCATTTAAATAAAAAAAAGGTGAAATTCTCCAATATTTTACAGAAATGCTGTTAGTTAGCTAGTTAACTAATGAATCTTCGCTCTGTGTAGCTAAAAGTTGAAGATTGATTGACGGGTGAATGTCAGGATATTATTGGTTGAAATCAGTTCATGCTGACGTAAGCACGCGTCATATTTAGTTTTACAGGAAGACACAATGATTGGATTTTAATATAAAAACTATTTTTTAAACTATTTTTAGCATCCATTGCTAAATATCTGAACAATATAACTGAGGATGTGATCTAAAAGGGTTAAAATAAAACGTATCTAAAGTCTTTAAATGAATTCCTTCTAACAAACAAAAACTATTTTTTTCAGGAGCTGTGTTTTCATACAGATGGTAAGAGTATAAAACCTTCATCAGCAGTTAAATACATTTACATTTACACAAACTACATCCCCTCTGTGCTCTGTTCTCACAGACTCACAGTCTCCTCGCTGCTGGACTTCATGTCTCCTTCTCCCTCGGAAGCTTTTGGTTCACACATACGGTGTCAGAAACAGACACGTGTCGATGGTGATTCAGGAACATAAGATAAAACTCTTTCTCTTCTCTGCACCACGTACTGCTTTAATACACCGCGTACAATACGTCCTGTTTACCTTCTGTGCAGCTCACCTGTGTCAAATGTGAAAAATAAAGTAGTTTTTTCTGTTAAAGAGCAGAAAATGGGCGTAGAGGAAGAAGTGTGTGCAGGTGTGAAAGAGAGCTGGATGTGAGGGCAGACTGAGGTGTGAGCACTGACGCGGCCTTTGATGTTAAACCGGTATTTAGAGGTTAATGAGGCTGTTAGGAAGAGGTGAAGGAAACGCCTGTGAGTTCACACTCGCGCACACACACACACACACACACACACGGGAAATGTATCTGCAGATCCTCAGAGTCTCATTCAGGAACTCTGTTTCATTCTCCAGGTTTTATATATTTAGATTATTTGTCAGGAAGCATAAAGTCAGAGAACTCAGTAACTGTCTGTTAACAGTGTCTGAACTCTAGCATAGCTTTCACTTTTTCTGCTGTCCTGTGGATTTATTTTCTGACCTGAAGTTAATGATATTGAGCTTCAGTGGTGACGGCAAAAATCCCAGTATCCTTTCTAAAGCGATGAGTCTCCCTCAAATCACGAATCAATAGTTTACACATAATCCCAAAAATAGCATATTTCTGTCCCTCTAGGATCAACGATCAATGTAAATTCAACCGATTCCTGTCTCACTGGAAGAAGTTGCCTTTAGTTTTAAATGAATTATTTCACTTTCTACTGAAATTTCTTTGTAAAAAACCCCCCAAAACATCTCAACAAGCGTCACAATTTTCTAGAAAGAAAGAAAACATTTTAAAATGTCTTTTGGAGGATCTGATGTTGTCAGTATTTCAGAGACCGCACCGTCTGTATATATTAGCATTTGTTTCTGTTTCTGTTTTCCTGCCTGGGGACTACGGATGCACATTAGCATTTTTGCTAACTCCGGCTTGTTCTTCTGCATCGTTTATTTCTATATTAATGTTCATTAACTTGCTCTGTTCCTGTCAAATAAACAGATAAATATAAAAATAATTTTCTTAAACTTAAAGTTAAAGTAGCAAATCAACAATGTTAAATTCTGCATTCAGACTCAACTTAAGTATAAAAGTATTGTTAGTTAAACTCAGCAGTATGAGTTGATTCAACATCTTTTTTTCGGCTCATATTATAGGGAAAAGGATTCTGTAAGTCTTTATAACGAGAATCAATATTTTAACTTAGTATTAAAGTTTCTTATTATAATGATTTACAGAATATTTTAATCTGAAAAGTAATCTTCACATATATCTGAGTCACATAATAGAACAATTTAAACCATTTTGCCCCTCAGAGCATCATCATCAACAACAACAACAACAACGTCTCCTCTTCAAACAACAAACCTCTTAAAACCTTCCATCTTTTTCTCATATCAATAAACAGGGAAAACAAACGTCTGTTAACTTGAAGACAAATTGGTGTATATTTTTAACTTTTGAGCTGCAGATTTCTTTTCAATCTGAGCAGCCCAAAACAGTCCCAGGCTGCTGCTGTCTGTGGGGTAACGGCCTCCTGCGGGGCCCCTCTTTGATTGGCTCCATTCAGACCCTTTCATCTCTAATGAGCCTGTTTGCTGCTCTGTTATGGACACAAACACACCTCGACCCCCCACCCTGGGCGCTGACAGGAGACCAGAGGGAGACACATGTCCCGACCTGGTGCTTCTCAGATATCTGCATACAAGAGCTAACGTCTGCTTTGGTCTGGCTGTCCTGACGGTCTTTATCAGATCCAGTCCGACACTCTGAGCCGGATCGAACCTCCTACGTACAGAAGCTTTAAAGCTGCACATATTCTGTGTTTTAATGTGTGAGTGGCTCCTCATCCTAATGAAAATCAGCTAATCACTAATATAAAGTTTTATAGTGGCTGTAGTTTTTAACAGTTAACGTACATTTAATTGAATTAAATCTGACTAATTGCTGTAGTTTCACCAATTGGACAACGTTGACTCAGACGTCAGCAAACTACCAGCAGTTTTTATTCTCACTGGAACAAGTTACCTTTGATTTTTATGAATTATACAGAAAATTTACAAGTATTTATTAAAATTTTTATTTTCTCGCTCAACTGCAAAAAAAACCTTAAAACGTCACAATTTTGTAGAAAAACTGCAGAATCATTAAACATTTTAGGCCCCAACGATCATAAAAAAGAGTTTTATTCAACAAACTGGAGAAAATTGTGAATTATTTGGGGACTATTTTAAGCAGCAGATTAATATTAATCCACCTTTAGTGCTTTAAATAAAGTTACCTACCTGTTACGGATTTACAGATCAATATGCTGCATTAATACGTCGTAAATCCTAATAAATACGTACTTTTTATTATATTTCTTTACTTATGTATCTCTGATACAGAACAGAAAAACAACAAGACTCACAATTTATAACCTAAAATAAAAATTCTTCAATTCAATAAATTTAAAAAAGCCCTTTTCCTCTTTAACTTTTTGTGTAATTATCCCTGAAACTGAAACATTTACAGTCATATCCTTTAACTGAGGTGCAGTTTAGCACCAGGGAGCTAAAAACCAACCTAAACTGAGTCTGTTTCTGATGCTGAATGCAGATGAAGGCGGTGATGACGCCCAATAATCATTGATCTCCATTGACCGGCAGTCTCCAGCAGTTGCCCGCCCCGTCTGTAACACAGTCAGTTAAGGCCTCTTCCCCTGTCCCATTGATTCCTATCAACCTCATCAAAGGCTCCCGGGGCTTTGATGGGGCCAGTGGGACTGGTCCTGGTGGACGAGCAGGCGCTGCGACTCCCCTCGTCAAATGGGGGACAGAAGGGAGGACGGAGGGATGAAGGGGAGAGACATGTAAATGTTTCTACCAGAAATCTGAGCGCTGGAGGCTGTGACGCAGTAACCTGAGGCTTCTTGAGCTTTTGTAGCCACTGATAGAGAATATCTGAGACCTGAAAGTGTAAAAGTAATGTCTCTGTTTCACATAAATATAAGTTTCTTTTATAAACTTAAATCTCCAGAGCTCCTCGCTTACTCACCGAAACTTTAGACGACTTTAGAGCTGTTAAATGACCAAAAAATCTATATTACAACAAACTTTTCAGAATAATCTTAATAAAATCTACATATATAACATAATAACATCTTATAAAAGCATTATAACCGCATTATCTTTGTATTTTAGGATACTTTATCTATATAAATTGATTTTATTTTGTTTTTTTGTCTGCAAATTGTGATTCTTTGTCTTCTCCTCAAGTAAAACACTTTGTTTTAAAGGATTCATGTAAATAAACCTGCTTTGCTTTCACACATTCTTCACTCACAGACAAATGCTCAGATAAAAGGAGATGAACTGATCCTTTACTCAAGTAAAAACCTCTCTCTTCTACCGGTTAGGAAACTTCAAACAGGGTCACGTGTCTCTCTCGTCGGTTTCTTTACGTCTGTCTGAGTGAGACTGGGAGAGTCTGCAGTGACAAAGAATAGAAATAAAAATCAATAATTCCACTCAAACGCATTCAAACTAAAGTAATGAGCCTGTTTTTAAAACTGTAAGTAGTGGAAAGTTCAGATATTTGTGTAAAAACTTCCCATCTCTGATCTTACTTTAGTAAAAGTATAAAAAGTATAAACAGCTGAATGTAAAGTATGAACAGTGAAAGTAAACATTGTGCAGTAAAACGTCTCCACGTTAGAGCAGCATTGTACTGTTGGAGCAATTGAACCACTTTATATACAGTTTAGTCCACCGGTTCCCAACCTGTGGGTCGGGCCCCTCCAAAGGGCCACCAGATAAATCTGAGAGGAAAGAAGGAAAAACTAAGTTCTGATACACAACTATTTTTCTGTATTTTTGGACTTTTTGCTGATATTTGCTCTTTTTTGGGTAAAATACTGAATAATTTTACCTCTTTGGACCTCAAACTGTTATTAAAATGTTTAATAGACTTCTGAAACACGAAGATGAGTCTTTAGATTTGTTTCCATCGACCTGATTTTATGCTCATTTTATAAGTTTTGCATTAAAAAAATTGAGAAAAAAGTTTTTTTTCTTTTGGTTGAGGTGAAAAAGTTTGTTTTCAAACTCATTTTTTTAGGTTTAAAAAAGATTATTGATTAAGCTGCTTTTACTCGTAAATTTAAGTGTCACTAACCTACAGAAACATTCCTGATTAATACGTTTTTACTGGATGTTTTGAGTTGAGTTTGTTAAATTAAAAAGTTTGATGTGATCAGTTTAAACACTTTTATTTTGTTTGTTTAAAGAAGATTTAAGTTACTTTATTCAGATAAATTCTGTGAACACATTTTGAGTGTAACAATCGATTAACTAAATAAAATTAGTAGATTTAACTTAATTTACCTTAAATTCCTTGAGGTACTTTTCAAATATCTTTCATGCTTAAATTGTTTGATTTAACGGTTTAAATCGATCTGTTCTGCGTTGAACTAACTCATCTAATAATCCTGATCTATAAAGTATCATAATTATTGATTACAGAGTCCCTCCAGCACACAAACCGAGCAGAGACCCAGCCAGCAGGTGATTGGTACAGTTAAGAGTTCAAAGGGCTCCTGATCGCCTCCGTCTCTGTCTGTGTTGTATAACGGGGGCTGGACGGGTATCAGCGGCGGCCTGCTCCTCCTCGCCGGGTCCCGTCCTGGTCTGTGACAGGCAGCACTCGAGCTCTTTGATGTACAGACAGACAGACAGACAGACAGACAGACAGACAGACAGACAGACAGACAGACAGACAGATGGGGAACTATAATGTCAAAAATGTGGTTCAGTAAAATCTACAATGTTTGCTTCTGAAATAAATCAATAAAACTTTTGTAATTCTACTGTAATCGAGTGTTTATTACATCGTTTTTATGGGTTCTTTTACTTTAATAAAGTATCTGACAACTTAATAGTGAATATAATGTTATATAGGAGATAATAATTACTTTAATACTTTATATTACTGATAATACTTCTGTACTTTTACTTAATTAAAGGATCTGAGATCTTTTTCCACATCTGATTTTTTAAAATTTTTTTCATCTTGTTTAAAAACTTTTATTCTATTGTAGTTGATTTTATTTTGTAGGTTTTCTCCTCCTGTGAAACACTTTGTTTTGAAAACTCCAATATTTGCTTCTGAAATAAATTCTGCTGATAAAACGTCTTTAACTTTTACTTCTAATAGCTACATTTGTTCACTTTGTGTCCATTCAGAGCTCATGAATTCAGTTTATATTAATAAATATATGCAGTAAAGCATCAATTAAAAGCAGGTCTCCTTTAGAGGCCTGTTGGGGATTTTTTTTTTGTTGAAGTATCAGTTTATCAAATCAATGATTCATGTTATTTGAAAGCTTCATTTTTATACAATATTCATATAAATAAACAATCTGATTGTGCTTTGCTGTCTCATAGAGGCCAGTAAGTTTAAAAGAAAACAACTGTTGGTCGTAT
Organism: Morone chrysops; assembly: GCA_019097615.1. Classification (NCBI taxonomy): domain Eukaryota; kingdom Metazoa; phylum Chordata; class Actinopteri; family Moronidae; genus Morone; species Morone chrysops. The sequence continues at coordinate 2,069,677 of JAGRRF010011243.1, forward strand.
AAAACAAGACAGATTTGCAGTAAATTCTGCTTTTAACTGTGAATATTTCAGCCTCAATCACATCATTAAAGATGCAGGATGGATTTAAATGTAAAATACATGAGCCTGTATGAACAGTAAATACATATTCATGCAGAGACAAGTGTATTTGTATATCTATATGTACTGTAAGGTGAATAGAAACGTTTAAAAACACACAAAAAAAGTTTAAAATGCACCAAAATGAACCTGGACTCATAGAAAAAGTAGAATGTAAAGTAAAGTGTTGAACTGAGACTCTTTTTATAGCTGTAACAATATTAAGATTAATGGTTGGGTTGGTCTTTTTTTAAAGCGGAAATGTGAAGATTTGCTGTTTTTTCTGTTTTATATTAAATGTTGTGTAAAACAAGACGGATTTACAATAAATTCTGTTTATATCTGTAAATATTTCAGTCTCAGGATGGATTTTCATCTAAAATACATGAGCTTATATTTACACTACATATAAAATATATGAAAAACACTAAAAAAAGACTAAATCAGTGAACAAAATGCCCCAAAATGAACCTGGGCTCAACGTAAAAGTACAATTAAACGTGAGTACTCGAGTAAAGTACCTAAACAGAGTACTTAAGTACAGTACTTAGAATAAATGTACTCTCACTCATAATGGAGACTCACACATCTGATCTCATTGGGTCGCTTTCAATGCTAAAATGGGGATTTTGGGATCAAGTTAAAGTGACTGATAACGACCTGAAGAGGACGATCCCACCTGTGAAGTGGCTCATAACCTTCCACCCTCCTCCTCCTCCTCCTCCTCCTCCTCCTCAGTGCCGGACTGACCCGAGACTGTCTCCGCGGAGGACAGGGAGGCGCTGTTCTGTGTGTAAATGGTTCTGGGGGCTCAGACACAGAGTGGGTTTAAAGGATTAATCGGGTCAATCACGAAGCGGCTCCATTGATAAGATAATGAGATGTGATCGGCCCGGTCAATGGATCCGTCCGTGCGCCGCTATCTGCGCCTCCAGACGCGCCGTCTGTGCGCAGCGCAGAGGAGGAGGAGGAGGAGGGGAGGAGGAGGAGGAGGAGGGGAGAGAGGCCGCGGTGCTAACAGCTCATTAACGGATACTGAGACACTTCAAAGGTCGCTGCCTTTGATACCAACACGGATCATAAAACCTGAGCACATCCAGGGGCGTCTCCACGAGAGGGGCCAGAGTCACTTTAAAGATGTAATCAGTTACTTCATCCAAGTATCACAACATTCAAGTTACTTTAGGTCACTTTTGGATTACCTCGAATGAAGCCAAGAGATAATAAATGTATAATATTAAATAGCCTATATTTATACAGTGTAATGTAATGAAGTTATTCTTGATTAAATAGTTTTTATTGTACAAATAAAAGTTTAAGCACTTTAAATGTCTAAAGCTACTTGATCAAGAATGTTTTTAAAAGTTAGTTTTACTTAAAAAGTTTCTGATTTAATCAGTTTCAACATTTCTTTTCTGGTTTTAAAGTGGTTAAAAATAAGTCCATTCGCTCAAATACTTGTGATTGAGTACTTTCATTTTAAGATATTCTACATTTAGCTGACGGATGTGTTTTTATGTTCATTATTGTGTAAAAAGAGGCAAATATCTTCATAACATTTTAAAATATCTTCTCAAACTCTTAAGTTTTGAAATAAATTAATAGTAATTATTAAAACTTTATGTTCTTCTTTAGAAAAACCTTGAATCTTTAAGGTTTTAAACATCTGTATCTCACAAAAAAAAAGTACTGGTAGAAGGAGTCCAGGGGCAGAGAGGAGCTGTACTGGAGGCTGTGTGGGTGGACGAAGGAGGCTGCAAAAAATGAGCTATAAATACATTTTGATTGACACTCCAGAACAAGGACAGGAGTTAAATATAAAAGAATAAAGAAAAATACAACCAAACAAACAACAACAAAGAAAAACAACAATTTATTTCATAAAAGTTTGAGTTTTTAAAACAAAATTTAACTAAACTTCTACTTTTACTTTGTATAATCTTTAATGTTGGAAATAATCCTATGATTTCTTGTGATTATTGATCCTGTGGGATCACGTTTCTTAAATCCTGATTGATTAAAAGAGAGATTATTCAACCTAAAAGCCCATCAGTGTTAAATCTGTTGTTTGTCTTTAATCTACAGGGATCATCCCGGATTAGCTGCTGCTGTTATATTAAACCACTCATCGCTCATTATGTAGGTTATTTAACCTAAAGGCTCCTTTTAATGGAAGATAAAATGTAATTTAGTTGTTATGATGAAGCAGTTTAAGACACGCGAATCAGAGTTTGATTAATGACTGTCTGGAAAAGAAACACAATTATTTTTCTTATCAATTAATCTGCAGAAAAATTCTCTTTATTTAATTAAATTCAATTTTATTTGTATAGCGCCATTTCATAACAGAAGTTATCTCAGGACACTTTTCAAATAGAGCAGGTCTAGACCGAACTCCTTATAAAATTTACAGAGATATCTCAGTACACTTTTCAAATAGAGCAGGTCTAGACCGAACTCCTTATTTCATAACAGAAGTTATCTCAGGACACTTTTCAAATAGAGCAGGTCTAGACCGAACTCCTTATAAAATTTACAGAGATATCTCAGTGCACTTTTCAAATAGAGCAGGTCTAGACCGAACTCCTTATAACATTTACAGAGACCCAACAGTACCACCACGAGCAAGCGAGCAGGTCTAGACCGAACTCCTTATAACATTTACAGAGACCCAACAGTACCACCATGAGCATATTTAAAGTCCTGTAACAATTTACCAGAATGTAAACTGGCATATTCACGTTCTCTGTTTGACCTAAAGAGTCCAAAACACAAATATATTCAATTTACCATCACAGAAACAAAGAAAACCTGCAAATATTTACATTTTAAAAGCTTATTTCTGAGATTAAGATTCAAAAATGCTCTGATAAAAGCAGAATTAAAAGGTCAAAACCGAAATATATTTAATTTATTTTAAACATAAAACCAAGAAAAGTAAAAAATCTTCACGTTAATGCTTTAAAATAAGACTTAAATTATTATTTTTAATAAACCCTGTGATTGAAACTTTAACAACACAGAGTTTGAGGACTTTCTTTGAGTTTATTGGCTGTATTTATTTATTTGTTTGTGTATTTATTTACAGTAAAAGAAAGTTGAGAAATCTCATAATTACAAGGAAAATTTCTTCACTAAAGTTTTGAGTCAAAGTTTTTAAATAAACTAAATCACGTTTTTCTGATTTCTTATTGAAATAATATGCTTTTTTCTTCAGAAAAACTTTTATAAACAGAAAATTCTGTATTTTACTTACTTTTTAGCAAAAAGAAGAGCAGAGAACCTGATTTTTCATTATTCAATGCTTACATTTTATATATTCAGTTATGAAATACAGATTTTCTTAGTTTCTATAACTTAAAGATTCAAGTTTTTTAAACTTTTTAAAAGAGTTTGACTTAAAGTTGCCTTGAAATGATGAAGTTCAGACTTTCTGTGCTTTCATTTCTACATTTCAAACAGACTTTACATCATCGTTTGACTTCTCATTTTGTCTCTTTTATGAGGAATAAATCTGCTGGGAACCCAAAATACAAGAAAGATCCCACAGACGCTCATAAAAACTGTACAAATCTGTTGTGAACATTTGATTATACAGAGGAGAACACCGAGTTCAGGGGTCAGTATGTATTTATTTACAGTATGGACGGCTGTAGGGGAGGTACAGACACAGACACGCTGAGGTGTGTCTATTATCTGTTTTGGAAGGCAGGAAGGAGGGGAGGTGGAGCTGGAGGTGGGGGTCCTTCCCAGACTCACTGGAGCCTCGTTGTAACAGCCTCATTGAGACTGAATGAGACGTCTTAATTACTCCAGTTGTGAAAACTAAAGGAGGGGAGTGAGGGAGGGAGGGAGGGGAGGATGTGTGCTTTGATCTCTGGGCTGAGGGAGTCTCAGATGAGGAGGGACGTCCCCTATAAATACAGCTCTGATCCTGGAAGGGGGCACAGTCAGGACTCTCTTCCAGCACCAGGACAGGACCGTCCTGGGAACCAGAACTTTAAAGGATTTAACTCTCTCAGGGACTTCAGGAGACATGAGGGGACATTTTTCTATCGAGTGGATGGCCCAGAGCAGCCAGCCAGCGGGGACCGAGACCGGCTCGGCTTCCGGACCCGAGACCTGTGGGACACATTCAGAGAGTCTGCCGGGTTTTTACTGCAGGCAGAAGTCTGAAAACGGCCCAGAACAAGAAGAAACCAGGAGCCAGAACCGGGACACCTTCAGCCTGAGCTCCCTGCAGCACCAGACCCCCCACAGTAATCCAGGTAAGACCACAATGTAGTCAAAAATGTCTTTTATAAGTAACTTTAAGTCCCTATTGAGACATATCTTTACAAATACAAATACTTACTTCTACTTAAAAGGAGTTATTTATTGTTTCTATACAGATTATTAACACTAAATAGGGAATAAAATAATGTATTTAAATGTAACTGCAAGTAAAAATGTGTGTTCTTTACTCGAGTATTCCCATTTTATACTTCTGACAAGCATTTGATAAATACTTTATAATGCACTATAATGATGTTGTAAGCAGCTATGAGGATATTTTAAGTGTTTATTAATTAATAATAACCTCCTCTATTAAGTCATATTTTACACTTTAACTCTTATATCTTCTTAAAATTACTTATTACATGTTTATATGCTGCTTATAAATGCTAAAAGGGTCTAAAACAAAGTATTTTATAGGCTACTGTAAGTAAACAGTTGGTATTTGACCCTAACTTCAGTATTACCATTTTAATGCTACTTTATACTTTTAACAAACATTTAATAAACACACTATAATGCAGTTCTAAGCAGATTTAAGGACATTTAAAGTGTTAATTATTGAATAATTATAACTTTCCCTGTGAAAACTTATTTTATATTCACTTATCTACTTAAAATAATTACAGTGTTATACACTATTTATTACATGTTTATTAACTATTTATTAACATTAAATAAGGTGTAAAACTGTATTTTTATTACTTTGTACTTCTATTGATACAAATATTGTACTTTTTTTCTCAATTTAAGATTTTTCTATATAAAACATATAAAGAGTTTATAAAATACAATATAACAGTACAAGTGAACTATTAGTTGATTAATTGATTAGTTGATTGATTTAAAATTAACTAGTAACTATTGTTTAAGTCTCTTTTTAATGTTGAGAAGCCGAACATCCTCATCTAATACTGATTTCTTCTTTGTTGGTGTCTCCAGTGACTGAGGCGGGCTTCAGCAGTGGAACCGAGGAGGAGACCTCCGGGTACGAGAGCGAAGGTGGTCGCTCCCTCTCACCCTCGACCCTCACCGACTGCGCCTCCACCCCTCCGGCATCCCCCCTGCTGGGGAGGAGACCCCGTACAGCGTTCACAGCAGAGCAGATCAGCAGCATGGAGAGGGCCTTTAAGAGGAACGCCTACCTGGGGACGCAAGACAAAGCCGAGCTCTGCAAGAAACTCAGCCTGTCGGACAAACAGGTAACCATCCTCAATCTGTTATCAATATATCAGACATCCTCAATCTGTTATCAATATATCAGACATCCATTTTTTATGAGCTGATTTCAGTATTTTTAGACTCAAATTGACTTAAAAAACAATAAAATAATTTAAAATAATTTAACAGAAGTACATAAAATAAAAAAATAATTAACTGAATACATAAAATGGACAAATTCTTGTAATTTTTTATTGTAGTAATTAAATTTCTCATAATCTAACAATGTGGTTAAAATATTTTAGGGAGTTTTAAGAAGGTTTGACTCAGTATTTAATATTTTTCAAAATGTATTTATTTGTTTTTAATTAATTAATTTATATATTTTCTAAAAATGTATTTGATTTTGTGTAATTATTTTTTATTATTTGGAGGAGTCAGCATTTTATATCTATTTTTGTTGGTTTATTTATTTTATTTTACTTCATTTATTTTTTAATTTACAAATATTTTTTGGTTTGTTATATTCTATTTTATTTTATTTTATTTTATATTTATTTAATTGTTTGCAGGACGTTTTATTGTTCCTCAGTCTAAACTTTTAAATCTCTTCTCCTCAGATCAGAAACTGGTTCCAGAACCGGCGGATGAAGCTGAAGAGGACAGTGCAGGACGCCCTCGCTCACGCCTGCCAGGCCAACGTTGCCTCCCAGCTGCTGCATTACCCCGAGCTGCAGGCCTACAGACCGGCTCCGTACCCCAGGTATCACTCAGCAGGAGCACCGGAGGGCCCGGCTGCAGCCTCCTACGTCCACCCACACAGCCTCCAGTACAGCTCCTCTCTGCCCCTGGACTCCTTCTACCAGTACAGCAACCTCCCAGGAGTCATGCTGCCCTCGGCCTCCGCTCAGCTCATGGGCTCCTACCCGACCTACCCTCAGTATTACTGAGCCTTCAGTCACTGCAGCTACTTTAATACTTACAAATTTTGTCAAACAAAATGAGATCTTATTTCCCGAACTTAAAAATGATCTCACGTTATCCTAATAGGATGGAAACAGTTCCTCGTGTGCAATATTGTGATAAGTGTGTGTATCTCTGCTTGTAACGGATGTATAGTTTGGATATATTTAAATTTGAATCTATGAAGTGTTTTATTAGATTTCTGTTGTTATGTAACTGTGAAATCAAACCACTAAAATAAAATCATTATTAAATTACTTTATACGTTATCTGATGTGTTATTTATCTGTATTATAAATATATGTGTGTACTGTACTTGAGTGAAATATTGTAGTTTTATATTGTAGTTAATATTTTACATATAAATCATGTGATCAGTTTATAAAATATGATGCTTTGTTTTAGATAAAAGTATATAAAGCAGTTAGATTAGTTAACCAAGATTTATTGACCAGCTACAATAGTAAAATACATGCGTACACATTAATATATCAGTGTAATTAATACTGATATAATAGTAATACATTTAACTTAATAACACTTTTGATACTTTTAAAGTATTTGTTTTGTTGTTCAAACTTAAACATTTACTTGTATTGTACTTGTAACTAGCTCAATATTTGACTTTATTTTAATCGTTAGTTAGTTAGATTTTATAATATGTTTAAAATATATATTTAGAATAATATAACACTCACAGTGTTAGTCCAGTCCTTTTTCTGCTTTGTACTTTAACTTCTGATACTTTCGTACGTTTTGTTGTTAGTTAGTTAGACCTTAGTTAGTTAACATTAGTATCATTAGTAACACCTGTGTTTACCTGTTCATCCATGTTCAAATGGCCACTGTGATAATTTGTCCTCTTTTGAGGTTTAGATTAACATTTTAATTCACTTTATTCTCCTTGAAAAATGCCCAAATCTCCAGATGTCTCTGCATTTGTGTTTTTGTGATTTACTCAGATACATATTCAAAATACTTGATTATTTTCTTCTTGTGCAACTTTATACTTCTACTCCAGTAGTTTTTAGTAGTAGGATATTATATTAAACTGTACCCAGTGAACTCAGTAACCGTAAGAAGTTTGTGTAAAACGAGTCATTTGGATGGATTTTGAGCAGATTATTTCCTGTTTAGGGAACTTTTTATACAACTTTCTGTCTGTATTGTGTATTTTTTATCATCTTTAACAATCATACAGAGTTAATGGGCTTCTTTTTGACAAATTAAATGTTTTCTAGTCTCTGGTATTTCTCCCAAATACTGAGATATCGGCCTACTGTGTGTATTTGTAAAGTTTTCCTACATATCTTAAAATAATGAAGAACTCATGACCCCCTGTGAAGCTTTAGCGACCCCTAGTGGGGGTCCTGGTCCCTAGGTTGGGAACCACCACTAGATCTCTGAGGTAAATACTTTATAAGAAAAGATAAGATAAGATATTCCACTACATTTATCTGACAGCTTTAGTTGCTCTTCTACTTCTACCCTTCCTCTCCAGTGGAAACCACGTATGTCCAGATGAAGAGTTCCTTTATGTGTTGTGAAACTTCTTGAGTTAATAATCTATTTAAAAACCCTCTTGGGATTAGCTGGAAACGGTTGTTTTTCTGGATTTCAGCTTCTGGTTTTAACGTTGCACAATTACTGAGAAATCATAGAACAATGTGTGTTTCAGTAGCTGTCATTAATCTCATGTTCTCTGTAATATTTCTGGGAATTTAGTGGGTTTAATGGCATGAAGACGAGTTTATGTGAAGACTGATTCTAATATTTGATCTGCAATATTCTCATCAATACTGCAAATATACTGGATACTGTTGTTAAACTGCTGTTATTTACATATTTTCCATACATAGTTGTTATATATGGTAGTATTATGCACACATTTTCTTATTTGTTTAGCAACTTTAACAAGTGTGAAGCAACCAATTTGACCCCGGGGATAAATAAGTAAATAAAAATAAAACCAGATTAGTATCTGAATTACATACCTGGCAGTGTGGAGAATAATTTGAAACAGGATTTAGACTTTAATACTTACAAGGTTTACCAGCCCAGCACACCTCATTCAGGAGTGAATCCAGCTCTAATTATTAGTTATCTATTCATCTATTTACTTATACTTGTTTAAGCATCTGTCATGTTGAAATGGGAAACAGAACTGGAAACCCCCAATCAAAACACTGGAGGGAATATTCTTGGAAAATCAGTATGAGATATTTCATGACCCCATATAAAAATAAGAAATGTGATCCACAAATAGAGACGAGTTGTTGGAAAGGATGTTGGGAACCAGTAGCAAACAACACACACACACGCATTTTGGACATTTTGGGAAGCGGTGGAGAACCTTTGAAGTTAGAAAATGTGTTGGGTATTAAATTACGAGGGAGGATACAACTGGTCGACTTGCAGCTCTTTAGTACATCACAAGTGACGGCTGTGAAGCAGGTGAGAAAGACATGGAAACAACCAACAATCGGACGAACTTTAGACAAGAAGAAATACACTTTTATAATCAGAGACCACATGAAAATGCACTAAGATGTCCCCCAAAAGATAGAATAAAATATTGTTACTTCAGTCTAATTTAGCTCAGATCTCTTATCCCCAGTCCCAGTGGACCTTCCCCGACCTACTGCATCACTTACTTTGGTTTGTTCTCTTTCTTTCATTCATTTTCTTTCCCCTTTTCTCCTTTTTTTTAAATGAGTTTTTATTAGATTTAGTGTTTGAGTTGGTTGTGTTTTGTATCTTTTATGCTATTCTTTTGTAATTAGTGAAAAAAGTGTACGTATATGTGTGTGGATGTCTATATGTTTATATATTAACATGCAATGGACATTGATGTAAACAAACAATGGAAGGAATAATAATGAAGGAAACATTGCAATAAAGTATAAACAAAGTATTTCCTTTCAAATAGCATGTGTTAAGTTGAACAAATGTGCTCACTGATGAACACAACAGAGGGCGTTTAAAGTGAAGCAAGCAGCTGCAGTGGTGTATATTTCAGCTGTGGTTTCATCTCCACACTCACAGGTGCTGCTGACACCTCCAGCTGGCAGGAAGTGGGAGAGGAAAACTTACCTGAAAGGCGAATGAAACTATGCTGCCACTTGTGGACAGAGAGGAGAAATACAATAATAAGGTAATATTTGTGTAGCTGCAGGTTAACGTTCATGAAACCTCTGATAAAAGAGGCGTACCTGGATTCATAATGAGTAAAACAAGTAGTGGCAAAAAAGTTAATGCATCAAAATCACTTAAATCCTCTTCATTATTATATGTTTTACAATATTAGATTATTATTATGATCTAGGCAGCATTTTAATGTTGTAAACTGTATGTTAAGTTTACTGGTAATTTAATGTGCAACTTTTTATTTAATTTTAAATAAATTCTTAATCTATAAAGTAGCTAATAGCTGTCAGGTGAATTAACTAAAAAAAGTACAAAATTGCCATCTGAAATAGAGTGAAGTAGAAGTTTAAAGTTTAAATAACTAAAGTACAAGTAGTTAAAATGGTGCTAGTTTGAGTAGAGTGTAATTAGAGATGTGAATAATCATGTTTCCTGTTGGGTAACTGTTCCCCTGTCAATGATTAGTAGGTTAACTTAATCATTAGACTGACAGTTTATTATAGTAATTTGTGTGTTACTAAAATCTACTCTGGTAACAAAGTGCTTTCATACAAAACTATTCAAGATGCAGTTTATATTTACAAATAAAAAGTCAAATTCAAGAAATAAAATGCATCCTTGTTCATTTCAGTACACTAGCATACTAGCAAAGTACATTCTCTAGCTTAATTACTGAATTTTAAGAGTGTACTGATGTATTTACCTTTAAATGAAAGTCCTATCACCTGACATCAGCTCACGCAGACAGCGTGGAAAGTAACTAAGTACATTTACTCACGTACTGCACTTAAGTACAGTTTTCAGGTACTTCACTTAAGTCTTTCCATCAAAATAAGATTTTACATACAGAACATGTTGGTATGTTTTAAAATAACAAGCTGACTGTATGTTGTAGTTAAAACTGTAATGACACGTTAATGTATGTGTATAAATAATTCAATAATATACTTTAAGATGTAATTTTAAAACACTTACAGGAGCCACTTTTCTGCATAGTGAGAACTTATACTTTTACTTTATTTTGCAAATAACACTTAAATACTTGTGAAGTGAAAGTGAAAGTGAAATTTAAAAGACTTTTTTACTTTTGTCAAATATGAAATGCAGGACTGTACCTTTACTTTTACACTGTACTATAAGATGTTGTTGCTCCACAAGCAATAACAAGAAAGATATATTATTAATATCTGGCCATCTACTATAGAACAGTTGTCCATATTTCAGCATTAGACTTAAACTTATGATCTAAACTTTGAAGACCTACGTTTCAGGGAGGAGAAAACACTGAATTAAGTATTTATGACTGTTAAAAGCAATTCATAATACAGGACTGTATTAAAATGTTCCTAAAAATATAATTTCTGATGCAACATTCTCAGGAAATAATCTGCTCAAAGATAAACGTCCTGCAGTTATTGTGTTCACTGTTTGGGTTCATTGTACGGTTTATCTGTTGTTCTCTACTGTTGTGCATTGAATATAATATTAAATATCCATAAAATATGTCAGGGGTCATCCTTAAGGAAAAAGGTTGGGAACCACTGTACAAGGTCACAAAACTAGTATATACATATAAAAACAATCGAAAAAACAAAGTATGTCGACATATTTTACCAGCTGGAGCCAAAAAAACATTAAAAAACATAATTTTCAAGAAATGATGTCATAAAAACAAGATTTCACAACCAGTGTGAATCCAGAAAAAACAAAAACAAAACAAGAACTACGCAGACGGAACCCCAAACTGAACCAATGGCTGAAGAGGGACTGCACACGTGACTGAAAACCAACGGTCCAATCAGAGAGCCGTAACCGTGTGAACTCGCGAAAGTGGCGGACGGGCGGACCAATCAGAACGCTCCGTGACGAAGAGCGTGGAGGGGGGCGGGGCGCAAGCGCGCGCTGGCCAAGTGCGTGCAGAGAGCAGCTGCGCACGAGAGCTGGGCAGAAGCCGAATGGTGGAGCTGAAGATGGCGGATGGAGACAGCGGGAGTGAGCGCGGAGGAAGCAGCGGCGGAGGCGGCGGAGGCGGCGGCGGCTTCCAGCACTTCCAGCGGGACCAGGAGACCCAGGAGCTGGCGTCCAAGCGCCTCGACATCCAGAACAAGCGGTTCTACCTGGACGTCAAGCAGAACAGCAAAGGCAGGTTCATTAAAATCGCCGAGGTCGGGGCCGGGGGCTCCAAGAGCCGGCTCACCCTCTCCCTGTCGGTGGCGGCGGAGTTCCGGGACTACCTCGGGGATTTCATCGAGCACTACGCCCAGCTGGGGCCTAGCAGTCCGGAGCAGATCGCACAGGCGAGCGTCGGGGAGGACGGCGGGCCCAGGCGAGCCCTGAAGAGCGAGTTCCTCGTCCGGGAGAACCGCAAGTACTACCTGGACCTGAAGGAGAACCAGCGGGGTCGGTTCCTCCGCATCCGGCAGACCGTGAACCGCGGGCCGGGCTTCGGAGTCGGGGGCCCCGTGGGCGGCATGCTGGCCGGCCAGACCATCGCCCTCCCGGCGCAGGGGCTCATAGAGTTCAGAGACGCCCTTGCGAAGCTCATAGATGATTACGGGGGAGACGACGAGGAGCTGGCCGGAGGGATGGCCGCCGGGGGCTACAGCGAGCTCCCCGAGGGCACCTCCATCATGGTGGACTCCAAGCGGTTCTTTTTCGACGTCGGGTCCAACAAATACGGGGTGTTCCTGCGGGTGAGCGAGGTGAAGCCCAGCTACAGGAACTCTATCACCATCCCCTTCAAAGCCTGGGGCAAGTTCGGGGGCGCCTTCTCCAGATACGCGGAGGAGATGAAGGAGATCCAGGAGAGGAAGAGGGATAAGATGTACGAGAGGAGGGACGAGTCCGAGGGAGACGATGTGGAGGACGACTGAGGAGGGAGATAAAGAATAAAAAAAAGAGTAAAAGTTACATGACAGATCTGCAATATAGGGGTATTTTGAATTTAAAAACATAAAAATAAAGAAGACAGATGAAGTGCATGACAAACTCGTGCTGTAATAGCCTACTAAAAGTATTGTGGAGTATAAAAAAAAAATTAAACAAAAAAAAAGTACATGTGCAGGGAAATTATTGGTGTATTATCCTAAAAAGTTTGAGGGTGTTGGAGTGGTTGTGTGAATCTGAGAGTTTAAAATAATAAGTGGACTAAATGAGAGAGAAAGTCTCATTGGCTGATTTAAAAAAATAAAATAAAAAAAAGAGTGCTTTATTATTGTTTAAAGATTAAAAATTAAATAAGAGGAAAACTAAAACCAGCAGATTTGGTTTTTATAAGTAGAAACGAAGCCGGAGTTTATATTTAAAGAGCGCAGGAGTCGACCTGTTTAAGATGTTTCCCTTGCTCAGTTTTAAGGAGAAACAGCATCCATTGTATTCC
>JAGRRF010011243.1:2083508-2094632 GCA_019097615.1 Morone chrysops
TTTTTTTTTTTTTTTTTTTTTTCAAGAAGAGAAACTATATTAAAATGAGATTCTACTTATACGAAATTAAAAAATACTACCGAACAAACCAGCAAAAAGATATTTTGAAATACTTATAAAGGAAAAACCAATGTATTATGTAAATTAATTTCAAGATTTAAAAAAAAAAAATTAATTTCTTAAAACTAAGTTGTGACTCAAACCTCCAGATTATTTTTCATTTTGTTTTTCCTAGAGTGAAAGTATAACACCTCCTTTAATTAAAACAACTTTAAATGCAATAACCAATGTTGTGACTGTATATTTTTAAATCCCTGTTTTCATAAAGATAATCTATCCGTTCTGCAGTATGATTATTCTCCTTCTTTCCTTCAGTTATTGATTCAATCCTTTGCTCTATGAAATGTTTGAAAAAAGCTCAGAAAGATGTTTTGTAAAGTCTTTAAACTGTATTTGTTTCCCGTCCTGCAGCTGGAAACCCAAAGATATTCAGTTTATGATGATATTGGACAGAAAAAGCAGCAAATTCTCACATTTTAGGAGCTGAAGCTGAAGATTTCTGGCTGTTTTTACTCAATAAGTTACTGACATGATTAATCAATTAACCACACAATAGCCTAGTGATGATCAATCAGTATTTATTGGTTAGTATTTGCACTAAAATTAAAAGGGAAATCCAGGAATATCAAATCCGGACCAGGATTATTCACGGCTGCAACAAGTATCATCAATAAATCTGATCATTTGCTTCATTAATCGATTGGTTGTTTGCTCCAGAAGATCACTGATTCCCAAATCCCGAGGTGACGTCCTCAAATGTCTCTTTTTGTCCACAATGTCCTCAGAAGACAAAAAGAAACCAGAAAATATTCACATTTCAGGAGCTGAAACCAGAGAATTTGGATTTGTTTTCTTCAAAAAATGAATCAACTCGAATAATCGATCACTAAAATAGTTGCTGATTAATTTAATAGTTGGCGACTAATCGATTAATCGTAGCTGCCACTTGAGGCTTCAACCTCATGTAGAGTTGGTCCGAGGCTGATGATTATCGTCATTAATGATTATTGATTAATGATTAATGGTTTAGTCTATAAAACATCAGAAAGCAGTTAAAGTTCCTAAAGCTTCTCTCGTTCTGTTCGACCAACAAAAAGAGAAAGAAAACATCAACAAATATCCACATTTGAGAAGATGGAACCAGATAGTTTCTGTCGTTCTTGCTGTAAAAAGTCGCTAAAACAATAAATTATCGATGTTGTTGCTAATTGATTGTCAGTCGACAGTTGTTGATCGGCTTTGTGTTAAACAGTGCGACGCTTTGAGGGGCGGGACGTAGGAAGGGTCCATTAATCTTAGCAGAATAAGCAACATGATGTATTTCCAGTATCTTTAATACATTGAAACTGTTGTATCACATTTTATAAACTGATCATGTGTTTCCTAAGAATTGTACCTATTGACTAATCAACTATTAATGAATCTGCAGCTTTATTTTGATATTTAATACTAATTATTTTAAAGCGGAAACATCAAATATTTTCTGCTTCCATCCTGATGATTTTACTGTTTCTTTGATTGTAAATCAAATCGAAACAATCTGACGATGACGTTTGTGCCGAGAGAACTTGTGATGGACATTTACTACTTTTGGACATTTTAGGGCGAAAATATTTGGCAGATTAATCAATAAAGTTTCCAGCTCAGCTCAATTTTTCGTGGAGAAATGTCAAAAATTCTCTGATTTCAGGAATGTGTTTTTCTTTGTTATAACCAGCAGTGGAACAAATACTGAGATAAAAGTATTAATACAACAGTGCAGAAATACGTCAAATACAGACCTACAAGTACAGAAGTAAAACCATCAAAATAAAGTACCAAAAGTACGTAATAAGCAGCATTTCAGAATAAAATACATAATTTAACTCTCATTATTGATGCATTAATGTGGAACTAACTGAAAATAATGTATATATATTTCATAAATATTGTTTTATATATTGATTTAGTACAAATATAATATATAGATTAAACAATAAGAGGAAGATATAAAGGTATTTACAGTATGAAGCAGCAGTTACAGCAGGCTGCTGGTAGCTTGTCAATATCTTCCTGGGGAGTCCTATAAATGTAATAATAATATCATAATCTACTATCTATTATGTTATTACATTATAAATCTGAATTTTGAAAGTATTTTATTAAATAGTTACAGTAAATGTGGAAGTATACAGACAAAAACTACAAATACCTTGTAAACTGAATATCCTTGGACAGTTATAGCAGATAGTGACGGATGTTTTCTTGCTATTTTTGCTATTAATTGAGGAATATCTGGTGGATTTCGTGATAATCTACCAAAATATTAACCATCATGTTGATGTGAGGGTTTGCTGCTTTTCTTTGGTGGTGAACTGAATATCTTTGGGTTTTGGACCAACAATCATATAAAACAAGGAATTTGAAGGTGTCACATGTTTTCTGGCAGGTAGTAATGGAGGTTTATCACTATTCTTGGAGGTTTTATAGAACCTTTTAGAATATAAACGCTTAATCTCGGAAATATTTGGTAATCTTTCAAGCAAAAATTGCAAAAATGATGTGATTTCATCAGGATTTGCTGCTTTTCTTTGGTGGAAACCTGAATATCTTTGGGTTTTGGAACAGTTCTAGCAGGTAATGATGGCTGGTTTCTCACTATTTTATGGAATGTTATATAACAAACGATTTAAAATATAAATATATGTATAGTATTTGCCAGATTTGGAGATAATCTGATAATATTAACCAACATTTTTCAAGAAAAAATGTAAAAAATCAGCAGATCTCAGCTTCCTTTGTCTTATATGATGGTAAACTGAATATCTTTTGGTTTTGGATTAGTGATCATATAAACCGAATTTGAAGACACCATTTTGTGCCCAGACAAAGAATTTCTAGAAGAAATGAACCCATAAAATCTATAAAATAACCTGCAAATGAATCATTAATTGCAGCCCAAGTAGGAACTGGAGTTACAGGAGAGTCTGAGGAAACACATGCTTTACAGTTGCTCTCTCCCCACACACACTGTTTGACAGCAGCTGCCTCTGAACGCGACTGAAGACCGACTGCAGGAAACAGCCCCACACAACAACAGCTTGTTCTCGAGTCTACGGCGAATCGAAAACGATGTGCTTGTTTAGTCGTGGTCGCTCTGCCGTCTATTAACCACCCTCAGTGCACTCGTGACCTGAACGCATCGTGCAGGGAGTTTACGTCCCGACTCTGGTGTGAGGAACAGAGAGGAGGACGAAGAGAGGGAGGAAGAAGGAGACACTTCAGGGTAATCTGACTCTCCTCCTCCCCTCGCGCTGGATCTTCTTCTTATTCTCCTTTCTCCTCATACTCAGTGGTTCTGTTAACCTGGCAGCTGTCAGGCACCCATGCATAGGCTGCGAGGGTGTGCTGACAGGGCATGCTGGCTATTTTAATGTGCGAGGCCTCCACAGACTTGACATTCCTGGTCAAGGAGTCAGCTGTGCCATTAGGACCTCATTGCCTGGGGACACAGTCGTACAACAGTCTGATTGTGCTGCTGAGATCTGCTCACATGTGGCAGAAACACACTGCGCTGTGTGCCGGCAGGTAGCTCACAGAGACGCTCTGTTCGTGGCAGTAGGCCTTGTGTCTGTTCGCGCCGCAATCTCTGGTGAGAGGTTAGTTTGTCGCGGTGAAAAGTGGCTTCCTAATTTTCATTGTCTGCTCTAAACTGACTTGGGAATACTGCAGGGGCGGATCTAGAGGGGCGGCGTGAGGGTGGCTGCAACCTTTCAGCTCTGCATCAGAGACCTGCGGAGGACAGAGACTTTAGGGGGCGTGGCCTCAACAGACTGACCACAGCAGTATAGCACAAACAATGAGCTGGTAGTCAGCTAACAGAGCTAATGAGCAGCTGCTGTCAGACTCTCAGTGTCCACTCTGAAGACAAAGAGAGTCTTCTGGAGCTTTTAGAGTCACTAGAAGCACATTCACGCTGTTGTTAGCTGTGTCGTCGCTAAGTTAGCGGTTCGGAGAGGCTAACTATCTGTTATGTCCGTCAGTGTATCAAGGGAAAGATTGCAGTAGTGGTTCTACAGCGTCCTAACTCCGAACCACTGCGGCACAATATAAACATACAAAGTAGAGGGTTAGCAACAGCTAGCGTAACCACCTGTGAATGATGCGTCTCCATCAGGATTTGTCTTAAAACTTACAGGCTGATTTAAAACAGTAGAGAGCGAGTTGAGATATTTTCAACCCACAGATTTGGTAATAATGTGTTTCATCACAGTATAATAGTCACATAGTCATATAATTCAGTTTACAGCTCAAAAAGCACATTTTAGGGTCTAATACCTATTAAATTTTACGTGTTAAAAAATAGAAATTTAAGCTCAGTATGTTCCTACATAC
This sequence comes from Morone chrysops, assembly GCA_019097615.1. NCBI lineage: Eukaryota > Metazoa > Chordata > Actinopteri > Moronidae > Morone > Morone chrysops. The sequence goes on from JAGRRF010011243.1 coordinate 2,087,943, forward strand.
ATTTAGTGGCATTTAATTGCTTCTCCCTCCCTTTCCGAGCGTAAGGGGAGAAACTATGGTGGCTATGAAAAATGCAAACGCAGCTAGCGTTTGTCCCTTCTGGGAAGAAACATGAAGGACTCCATGGAAGGCGACATGAGACGTCTGTGGTTTGTGTGCTGTAGTTAAGTTTCATTTTGTTTGCTGTTTTTGCCGTTAACACATCCAAAGTGTGTCAGTGTCAGTGCTGCTTAACCATTAAAAGCGCCGCACATTCTTTGTTGCTGCTGAATCTTGGGAGCTAAGAGGAGGGGAGTGTCATTTTTCAGGGTAGTGCCAGGGTTTCCCCTGACCTTCAGAGGCAGCTGAAATCACAAGCTCACAGGAGAATCCATCTTATCTACGGTGACCTGGCGTCCCCGTTGGTCTTGTTTGTTTCAACGAGGTTGTCTCAAGTCCCGACAAATATCTGTAAAACACTAAAATGACCCAGTTTTCACCACCATAATAATAATATTATCCTTGTTTTCAGTGCTCAGGAGAACAGAAACTATCCACCACAGGTCTGAATTAAACACTGATTTGTCTGTTTGTGTGTCAGTGAGTCAAACTCTTCCTTTTTCTGACCGTACACTAACGGTTAGCCGTCATGCAGAAGAGAAAGTCGGACTTTTCTAAAGAGCTTCAGGAGGCTAACTCCTTCTTCCATGGTGTTGAAAGGTGTGCTCAGTAGTTGTGCTGAAATAATTGGAGATCATTTCTTCGCTGAAAGAAGCACAAAGAACGACAGTGAAGGTTTTTCCTCCATGAGTTTGACTGCGTTATATGGTTTATTGATCTGATTGGTGGCCCGTGATAGACAGATGGTTCATCCAATCACCCAACAAGGAATGTTGTTAAGTGCCCGTCCTCTCCCAAACAGTTTCCAACAAGGACACTGTAATCATTTCTGTTTAATTTCTGAATCCAACGCTCTCATATTGACTGCTGAGTCTCAACAAACCCATCCTCACATGAAGTAAACAATCCTCCGAGCGTTGTCGATAACAGGAGGTCAGACTACTGCCGACTCTCTCTGCTACGAGTCTCTGACCTACATACATCTGCACACATTTATTCCCCAGCCTCCCATTGGCTGCTCATTAGCAATTTTGTCCTGACTCCTTCTCTTTCATGTCATTATGAATTTAGTTTATATCAATATCGACAGTACGACATGAGAGAAGTTTATCTTACAACTTTAATTGAAAGCACTTAGATGCAGGTCTCCTTTATTAGCCTGGTGTGGCTGCAAATAAAGGCAAGTCTCAATTAGAAGCCTGATCTGGATCTTAGTAACTCATTACTAATAATAATATTACAGTAATAATATGACTTTCCCCAGTAACTAGTGGTGTAACTAATTACTAATACATTTAAGTAATAATATTACAGGTATCATGGAGGAAACTAGTTTGGAAGATGGAAATATTCACATTACTTTGATTTTAACAAACAAAAGTGGATTTTAATAATTTATCTAGTATCTTAGTCAAAATTTTGGGGAGAGAGGACACAGTTAGCAATTACTTGGGGAGAAGCACAAAGTAATACAACTAGTGTAACTGATTACTGTTGGCAGGGAGTAATAAGTAAAGTAAACATTACCACCAGGTCCGCCGCCCGAGTTCTAAGCTGCTTAGATCGCCGAAATAAAGCCTGGTTGAGTTCAAATAAAAAGCTTATTAATTACTATTAATTTAAGTTTTACATTCATTTTTTCTATAACTCTTAATAATCCTTAATCTACTTCCATTTGGTTGATAATCATGCTCCCATAACGTGGCCTGTAATCAGTCCTACAACCCTGTTTTCTTTAGCCTGTATGTACGTATATACAATTAGCAAACCCATCAAAAGTATGCCGAATTAGCTGTTAGCAGCTCCTGTTTGCAGTGTACCAGTGCATGCACGGACAACTACCACTGGACTACTCTAACACTGAAGAAAACTTTAAAACCTGATAATTATCAGGCAACCTCTGCAGTTACAAGGAGTGCCTTTTATTCTCTATGATTTCTCAGCAGATTTATTTGCAAAGGACACCAGAGGTGATGATATCTTGGGGCAGTGTAAGTCTGAATCTTAAAATATGTGGATTGTATCCGTGCGTTCAACGCTGTGACTCATCTTCCACGCATCAGCTGCGCCACGCTATTTGAAAACATCTGTTTTACAGTATTAAACTTCTGAAACAAAACAAAAACACCTCAATTAATCATATAAATCAAATTCCTCACAACAGACGTGTACCAACAATGAACACTTGTTTATCTGCAGACCATTTTGGGGGCTCGTTATGGTGCCATAGAAAGTTGGCAACCTGTAGTTTTTCCTCCTCTGACAGCAGGGGCGTGTCCAGATGGGGGGTCTGGGGTGGCCACCCGAAGTGTCAGCCGAGTTGAACTAGCTCATCAGGTTTTACAGCGTAATGCACCCGTTGGTATCAACCTTAACATGCTAGCATGTCGGCAGCTAAATAACGCTCCAAAGTTTGGCTCAATTTTAGTGTATTTTAATATTCCTGGGATCCATAAACAGTGTTCGAACTGCATAACATGGGAATGAATGGAAAGCTGAGACATAAGTCAGTGCCTCACTTGTGCTCCAAAAAAACAAACAACTGGATTTAAGCAGCTGGTTGAAATATACAGACAGACACTACAAGAATAATCATTTAACATATTCATTAATACAAAACGAGGATCAAGAACTAAGAAAAACAAATCATATCCCATATAACAAAGACAGGAGAAGATAAAATGGGATTATAAAACCACTCAACCAGCACTTCCATTAATGAGGCCCTTTAAGATTCCTCTGCCTGTAATGTCGCATATTAAAAGACGAGTTCATTCCCTCGGCTCCGAGGTGAGAGGCCGGCCCCTCGCGGCTCTTAATGAGAGCTAACAGCAGGCTGCAGCAGCTACAGAGAGCCACACTGACACACATATAAAAAGAATGCAGCACAGTATTGACGGATGTGGTCTCTCTGAGTGTGAGCAGAAATATGTAACAGCGCAGTGACTCACACAAACATTTGGATGGACGAGATGTTGTTTTAGTATTTTTATTGGAGGTCCAAAATATTTGCACAGTACATCTAAAACTAGAGTTTGTTTTAGGGCTTTATTGTGGCGTTAATGTGGTTTCAAATGAGGAAATCCGGTTACTAGTGAGTGTCCAGTTGGCTTCATGGATGAGGAACCAACAAACATCTTACTGACCGCTTGGACCTATATATACCCACTGGTTTGTGGAGCCTTAAGTTTAACATTATGGTCGTCGCCATGATGGTTAGTTGGAGCGGAGGTGAAGTACTGCGAGTTGAGCTGCTCTCATTGGCTGCTCTTGGTTTGGAAGCAATGGTGGCTTGCCTGGTCACACAGGAGCTGGACCAGTGACAGTTAATATAATATAAACCTGCAGTCTCTGTAACAGCCAGCAGGGGGCAGCTCCATTACCATTCAGACTTCTAGAGAAATGAGTCGACTTCTCAGTTGATTTATGAGCTCAGTAAACTGTTTCCTGATGAGCTTCTGGTCTTCCAGCTCAACACACCAAACTCAGATCAAACTGTCAAACAGTGCTGATCAGATATGGATCCAGATTCTGTTGTTGACTATTTCTCTCCTCAAATCTGTTCACAAACACATTTTACTGTTTATCTGGAATACCAGATCCTGTGTGAGCAGGAGAGCTGCCATTGTTTCCAAACCAGGAGCAACCAATGAGAGCAGCTCAACTCGCTTTACGTGACCTCTGCTGGCTCCAACAAACCGACATGGAGGCTTCCAAACGAGACTCCACAAACCGATGGGTGACGTCAAAGCATACCCTGCTTTATGGTCTGTTTTACTCTAAATGGGACCTGTTTTTACTAAATGAACATCGTGCTGTTGGTTTCCTACTAAGTGTGTTACACAACCACAGATTTTGTACACAGTCCAATTCAAATTATTCAAATCTATTTTTATACATTTCACACATTAGCATTCATTTATCTTACTGAACCACAGTGTTCAGCTCACAGTGTTACATCAGGCGTCGTCCTCTGCTGCTTAAAGTTAATTATACGTATTCTAACATTAGCCCTGGTGGTTTAATTTAATAAATAGTTTCCTAAGGTACTTGAAGTGTTTTGCTGATAGAAATAAAATAGCAATTCAGTCAGATTACAGGCTAAAAGTTGTTTATTATGCATTGTTTAAAATATAGTTTTGTTTTAATTAGCTTCATATACACACTTTATTAGGTACACCTGTAAAATCTACCTTTACACAGATAATAGTGTTCAGTTTTTATTGAATAAAAAACAAAATAAAGCAGTTTCACCTTAAAAATCAGTTATGATATCATGCTAAAACTTTAACCTGATAATGTATGCAGCTCAACTACATATATATATTATATTATATAAATGTATATATAATGTTACATTTTATAGCTTTAACTATATAAAAATCAAATCCAGTTGGCAGATAATAAAATAGAAGTATAAAGCGGTATAAAAAGGAAACACTCCAGTAAAAATCTCACGTCATAATCAATCAACCAATCAATAAAGAGGCTGCAGTTCATATATATATATAATATATAATCGTAGCTCCACTTATTCCCCAAACAGATATACGATACCCATACTTAGCATTCAAATGCTAATCACCCTCAACAGATCCATTATCACTGTGCAAAGTCTCCATGAATATTCCTGCACTGTAAATGTGTTCATCATCTCTCCGAGCTGTAAAATGTCCCCGATGACCCTCCTGCCGCCGCCCTCATCCCGCGCTCACCTCCCGGGCAGCAGTAATGTGTGCAAGCACGCACATGTGAACAGTGCGACTAATGCAGCCTGTGAGCAATGTAATACCTCACTAGGCCGTGTGCCAAATCAAGCCGGGATTATACCATATGCTCCCAACAGTCCATTACCATCCTGCTAGGATCAGTCAGATCCAACCCCAGTGACTTCTATAAATATGAGTGTGTGTGTGTGTGTGTGTGTGTGTGTGCGCAGATCTTACTCGAATGAAAGGTTGGGAGGGTTACTTTACAAATGTAATCCGATACAGTTACTGAGCCTACCTGTTCAAAAATCTGTAGTCGGTTATCCGAGTATTACAATATTAAAGTAACTTGATTACTTTCTGTTACTTTTGGGTTACCTCAACTCCAAATATGCAAATAAAAACGTGAGAAAAGTGTCAATAAAATAAAAGAAATATAAAAAATATCTATAAGAAGTAAAGAACAATGTGACCTTGGATTAGATTTTTAGCATCAAGTAATTTTTAAAAACAAATGTATGTATTTTAAAATTGTAATCCTGGTAAACAATCCCCATTTTTACTAAATGTAACTGTAATCTGATTACATATCTTATTCTGTAGGTGTAATGGATTACGGTTACCTGTTTTTTTTCTATCCTGATTACGTAACTACATGTAATCCATTACTCCTCAAGCCTGAGTAAAATAAATAATACATAAAGAAATAATAATAATAATAAATGAAATAACACTTAAAATATATTTTCAGCAAAATTGACTTAAAGTATTAAAATTAAAAGTACTGTCTAATGGCCCATTTCATAATGTTATATAAAGATTATATTAGTGGATTATTATTACTGATGTATTTATGTGCAAATGGTATTTTACAGTTACATTCAGGTGATTAAACACACATGAAAACATATATATGAATATCTGACAATAGATCCTCCTCAATGTTACACACTGGACCTTTAAGTACAGTAGTGTAGTACATGTACTGTGTGTGTGTGTGTGTGTGTGTGTGTGTGTGTGTGTGTGTGTGTGTGCTGAAGCTACGAGGACTAACAAGGCAACCCAGTTTTCCATCAGGTTGCAGAAATCTAGAGAGGAAAAGGTGCACTGCAAAAACAGCCCCTCTGGAAACAAGCCAAATATTCTTATATATTAAATATAATCTAATTTTCTTTAATAAAATCTTACAATAAGTCACAATTTCTTCAAACAGCAAAATATAAGTAAGTGATTTTGGAATTAAAAGCATTCTTATGTTTAGTATTTTGTATTAAAATAAAGAAGTTGTGCGAGTGGACTTACTCTTAAAATAAGAACAATAATCTGGTTCCTCTGCTGAGATATTATACAACCATTGTTGTAACTGGTTAAATCTACCTCAATATTAGCTGAAATGTCTTATTAAGACACAGTTATATATATTTTATTGTTTTACTACAGAAAAACACTAGCTAACTAGCAAGCTAATCTACGTCAATAAATAACTAGCTAGTTATTATTTTAGCAAAACGCTGAGTAACTAGTTAGTTAGTTAGGGTTATACTACAGAAACAAACACTAGACAATTAGCTCGCTAATCTGTATCAATCGTTCGCTAGCAAGTGACATCTGAAAGCTAATTTTAGCACAAATAAAATCTTACAATAAGACTCAATTTCTTCAAATAAAATAATAAAAATAAGTGAAATAAGGAAAATAATCACGTCCCTTTGCCAGGATTTTATTTAAACCATTGTTATAATGTGTTACTGGTTAAATCGAGCTCAATATTAACTGTCATATTTTTTTCTGTTTTTCTGAGTAATTTTTTTTCTGAATTATCGAGATACTTCAAACCTCCAACCTGTATGTGACTCCCTGACTATCTGCCTCAGGTGTCTGA
>JAGRRF010011243.1:2095958-2106227 GCA_019097615.1 Morone chrysops
GGGGGGGGGGGGGGGGGGGGGGGGGTTAGAGGCTATACGGAGAGTAAATAAGGCAAAAAGCTTCAGATGACGTGTGGAGGACTCGAGTGTCCTGGAAAACCTGGAAATTTAGAGTTTTCCAGTCATGGAAACACCTGGAATATCCTGGAAATAATCTGTGTTGTCCTGGAAATCTTAAATCATATTTCATCCTGTGCTGTGGCCAAATTAATGTTACTGTTACACCTTCTTCACAGCAGCCATTTTGACCTGAAACAGTCGGGTAAACACCAGCGAAACTAATTAAGATCCTGTTCAAGGTCAAACAGAGTCACTGGAGAGGCTCTGATACATAAATGGAACAAAGCCTTAATTAATCCTTGGTAGCACCCTGTGTTTACCCTACTGTTTCATGTCTGATTGCCTGCTGTGAAAAAGGTCTAAAGGAAAGGAGGAAGAACCGCCTAAATCTCAGCATTTTGTTTCATTTCTGTGAGGAAAAATAAATTAAATTGTTATTTACAAAGAGCTGAACACAAGTTTTATTCACAGAGCAAACGTCAGGGAGAATAAAACTCTGAATTTGTTAAGAAAGAAGCCTTTTAAGTCTCTATGATTGTTAAAAATTATTAAAAAAATAATACAGACAGAGAATTGTACAAAACGTTCATAAAAATATCAAGAAAACTCCATAAAATATGATATCACTGGGGTCGTCTATTTACTCAATTGTAGAAAAGGGAACCACTGCTGTAAATAATAAAGTGCTGTATTTGTCACTAAGAGAGAAGTGGAGCCAGTGATGTTCGGCTGTCAGGAGCTTTCTATTTAACCAAATGAAAAAATGTGACTGAAGTCAACAGAACTGAGCATTAAAGCGACTCGCGTCTCGTCTGTGGACATTTACCTCCCTGTAATTCATCTTAAAACTTTAAAAACTGATCACATTGGACATTTTAAATCACACAAACTCCGTTTTGTAAGTTAAAAACATTCCTGATGAAGTCGTTTTTAGGTTTTTTAAGTCAGTGTCACTTAAAATCACTAAAGCTACTTGATGAAGGATGTTTTTTTCAGCTGTCAATCATTGACATGAAACCCTCTTTTTATATCTTAAAATAACTAATTAAAACCAAACTGATCAGTACAATTGAACAGCTGAACAAACATCAGCGCAAGGAGAATCTAAAGTGACAGAAATCATCTTTTGGAAACAGATTTCTTTTTGGTTAATTTGATCTGTTAACATGATGACATCAGGCTGATACTGCCGTTCGCCACCAGAGGACGTCCATCCTCCATATTTTATATGTTCTTTATCAGGAATAACCCTCTTACAGCGTACAATTAAACCAAATATGATGAAAACAAAACAAACACACAGTGAACAATGATCATTCATTCATTCATAGAGTGTAATGTGAGTGAAAGGTAGTTATAAAGGTGTTATTATGACATTAACAACGTACAGTTATTAACAGGTGATAAGATGATATAGAGACAATATTTAGGAAGGAAGCTTTCTTATCTTTAAACATTAATTCAACATGTCAACCAGTTCGGCGTCCGTGTTTCAGCTCAGAGGTGTAAGAAAATATCATTAAAAAATATAAATTATATATAATATTGTCATCATCACTCAAAGATAATGCAGAAAAATACTCTTTGTGCTAAAGATACTTAAAGAAATAAAGCATTTATTGAGTTTAACAATATTTAGCAAAAAGCATCAGGTTTCTATCAAAGAAATTATAGATAATCAGTGGCTTTATTTTATTATTATGGAAAGAAAGATCATTTATAGCATAATTCATTTAATATAAATGGAGAAAATAACATTCATATTACTTGGGTTTTTTTTGGTCAACAAAAGCAAACATTACATGACAAAGATTAAGATAATAAAGCAAATATATAACAGATTTCACAGCTTTAACAACTAATTTACCATCAAATCAACTCAAACAACAAACAAATAAACAGATAAACTCGAAATCAAGAAGTCAAATAAATCAAAATTACACCAGACAGATTTAATTCTGTGTCGACTGATGTTTTATTTGTTTTATTCTGTTTTTTTCCCTTTAAATGTCTACATGCAGACATTCAAAGCTGCAACCACAAAAGGCTTATAAATACAAAAAAACTAAAAATGCAAACAAAAATACATAAAATAAGAATATTTATTACACAGAACCAGGCATATTTAGCTCATCACACTATTAAACTTGTAACATGCTCATACCTTCATTCTCTAAAAGGAATAATAATAATAACAATACTTTAAGGAATATCCTGTTACTTTTTTACCAAATCTGATACATTTAGCATCCTGTCAGTGAGTAGAAATAATATAAAGTAAAACTGTCTTTAGTGGCTTTTACTGAATTATAACCTCACTAACCGCAGACAGTCTCAATGCAGCTGCAGACGATTGCACCATCTAGTGGCGAGTAAGGCAGAATAAAGGCAAAATGCAACACAAAAAAAGCATAATTCTGGATACATTGAATCTTAAACCGTTTTGAAGCTGGTGACGCGTCTGGCAGCATCTGCGACACACATCTCCACGGGCAGCTGCTCGCTGTCGTTGGAGGTGCTGATGAACCAGCCGGGGCACTGAACCGACTCAAAGGTGTTCATAGACATTCCGGTGACTCTCTTGTAGAAGAGGAAACGGTTTTCATAACCGGAGATGTGGTCTAAAGTCTCCTTGGAGCATTCCTGCAGACGGAGAAAGTGTCTCATTAACTTCACATTAATCCATTTATATACGGAGACAGTCGTGATAATAATAAAACAAATGCTCTTGGAAAGTCAAAACTTTAAAAAGAACTAAATAAATAAAAATCATGAGAATAAAATGTCACATTCAAAAGAGAAACTACAAATAATGAGATAAAAAGTCAAAATTCTGAGATAAAAAGTCCAATTATGAGATAAAAAGTTAAATTATGGGTGCCTTAACCAGGCACCCATAATTTAAGTTCAGTGGGTAGAGCTGGCGACCCATGTACCGAAGCTGAGTCCTTGCTGCAGCGGCCCAGGGTTCGAATCTGGCCTGTGGCCCTTTGCTGCGTGTCATTCCCTCTCTCTGCCCCCATTTCCTGTCTATCTTCAACTGTCACTATAATAAAGGCAATAAAAGCCCCCAAAAATATACTTAAAAAAAAAAAAAAAGTTAAATTATGAAATACAAGTTTAAGTTATGATATAAACAAAATGTAATTCTGAGATAAAAAGTCAATTTAGTGAAAATAATGCATACAGTACACATTATAATATTACATATTTTGTATGCAAAATCTGAATGTGTAAAATAATTAATAACAATAGCAGAAAGAGTGGCGGCATAAAGTCACATAAAATGGGGATATTATAGTAAAGTACCTCAGAATGATATAGTAATATTATATAATATATAATATATATTATATATATAATTTATATATACATATTCTTACCTCCAGGTTCAGCACAGCTTGGCCGTCTTTCATGAAGCAGGAAAGGTGCAAGTTGTTGTTGGTGATGGACAGAAGGACACACTGATATTTAGTATCAGTGGTGTTGGGATCAGCAGTGTTGATGTACCTTGACAGTTTAAAATTCACTGAAGTGGAAAAAAACAAACACAAGAACATTAGCTACAAAATTATCAGCAACTGTTCTGATAATTAATAATCGATTTGAGTCCTTTTGTTGTTTGTCTGTTTTCAGCTGCTTAAATGTGAATATTCTCTGGTAATGTTGCTCCTCTGTGACAGTAAACTGAATATTTTTCAGGTTGTGGACAAAAACAGACATTTGAGGATGTCAGCTTCAGCTTTAGAAAACATTTTATGACATTTTATGAACAAACAACTAATTGATTAATCAAAACAATGATGAATAGATAATGAAGAATATCTGATAGGTGTGTTTGTTTGTGTAGCTCAAACAGAGGATTAAACTGAGACTGTTTATAACCAGTAAAAAACTCCTTTAAGTGAAAGTACCGATACAACAATGTGATCCATTACATTCAGAATCCCATTTAAAGGTCCAGTGTGTGGGATTTAGTGACATCTAGTGGTTAAAGGGGCAGATTGCAACTAGATTTATTATAGCTGTGTATTTTAGTTTTTAATTTTAGTTTCAGTTTAGTTTTCTATTAGTTTCAGTGTTTAGTTAAAAGTCAAATTCAGAGATAAAGAGTCCAAATTATGAGATAAAAAGTCAAATTATGAGATAAAAGGTCAAATTATGAGATAAAAAGTCAAATTATGAGATAAAAGGTCAAATTATGAGATAAAAGGTCAAATTCAGAGATAAAGAGTCCAAATTATGAGATAAAAAGTCAAATTATGAGATAAAAGGTCAAATTATGAGATAAAAAGTCAAATTATGAGATAAAAGGTCAAATTATGAGATAAAAGGTCAAAATTAGAATTATTAGTATGAGATTATAAGTATTTTGTTTTTTTAAATCATAATATGGGGACATTTGTCAGCTGTTACACTACAAACACACTGACTCAGTCTAAATCAGTTTTATATTGTTTTTTACCGATTGATGTTCTTGTATTCTTCTTTTATTGTTATTGTACAGTGTCTTTGAGTATTCAGAAAAGCGCTCTTTTAAATAAAATGTATTATTATTATTATTAAATAAACCAACGCCTCTATGTGCCTGTGTCTGACCAATCTGACTACTAGTTAAGTATCAGTATATTTAGTATCATCATCAGTTTCATGTTTTGAGCATCGTACCTGTGCGATCACGGTTTCCTCCTCTCAGAGTGACGGCCTGCAGTTTGATCTCCCCCGACCCATGGACGATGGCTTTCTGATCGGTGTCGAACAGTGTGCACATCTCCCCGCTGTTCAAACGCTGGAATGTTTTTCGCTCTTCTCCCAAGGAGAAGTTCTCAGTTGTCTTCACAATCGTCTCTGTGGAAAAATCACAATTTTGTTAGAAGATTCGTTTTGTCTTTGCTGTAACTTCCAAAACCCAGAAAACCTTCAAGCAGGAGTCTCTGTTGGTGTCAGTTAGTGTCATTTAGCAACAAGTCCATCTGGAAACTCCCATAAATCACCTCCACTGTCGTCAAACTGTCCTCTGTCAGTCTCTGAGGTTGTGTCTGTGTCACTAAAGGTTGAAGACTGATTAACAGGTGAATGTCAGGATATTATTGGTTGAAATCAGTTAGTTCATGCTGACGTAAGCACGCGTCACATTTAGTTTCACAGGAAGACACAATGATTGGATTCTGATATAAAAACACAAAGAAATGTAGTTTTTTGTACATATATTGGCATTAATTGTTAAATAGGGAAACAATATAACCATGGATGTGAGTTTAAAGGGTTAATGTTATCATTATTATAATGCTTTTGCTTTGGCAGGACCCTTTATTGTTATTATGGAGAAAAGTGTATAAAAAAAGCATAGTTATTTCCTTTCGAAAGTCAGACACTTCAGAAACTGAATAAGCTTTTTCACTTCTAGATCAGAACCCAGACGTTCTGGTTTCACTTCGGCTCTCAAAAAAGGAACTTGTGAAATGGCGAAAAACTATTATTACCCACCATCTAGCAGGCTGTCCATGATCACACAGCAGAGCTCATCGTCACTGAGCTTCCTACCGCAGATCAGGGGCTTTTTCATCCTGTTCACTGCCAGCAGCAGGGTGGCGACACACTGCATGGTCATGGGGTCATGGGAAACCACCAGGTCCAGTCCCTCGCCGAGTCTGAAGACCTCATCCTGAACATTCTGCATGTTACATGAGTAAAAGAAGAGGTGAGAAAGCACAGATTGTGTCACCCGGCTACAGGTGCTTCCTCATATAGGCTTTAATGAGTGGAAATAACTAAATAAGAATAAAAAAATAAAAATGCACATACACAAATTTTCACTTCCACATTAATGTTATTATAGTTAATATATAACTATAAACAATTAAACTAGGTGAAACCATATTGTGTGCTTACAAAACCTACAAAAATAATATAAAAATCAATGTCAATGTCAATATGTACGAGGAGCCATTGGTGCATATATTTACTGAGACTGACTGTTAATCAGTGTGTTTGCATTGGAACACCTAGTTTGAACTTCTTCAATCCTGAAACTGACAAATATTATAATATTATAATAAAAAAGACCTAAAACTGAACACTCAGACTAACAAAAATGTGTATTTTAATTCTTTAACATACACGTTCTAAATATATCTACTGTATTTTCATCTCTGATCCAGAGAGAATACTTTTTATTCATAGTTTTTTATCTTAATGCAACTTTTTACTTTTACCGCCTACATTTCTGCACAAATATCAGAACTTTTTCCTCCTGATCTTTTCGAAATTTATTTATATTTTTAGGCCACTTCGATCACATTTGGAGGCTGCAACGTGCTCGAAAACTCATGAAACGTGGCGCACATATCAGTCGTGGCGAAAATTGACATATTTTCTAGGGGTCCACTATAAGCATGGCAAAATGGCCCCTCAGGAGACATTAACTGTACCACTCGGGGTACTTCACGTTTGATAACAGTCCTACCCAGAAAACGTCTATGTAATAATATTCAGTAATAGTGATAGCACCACTTTCTGGCAACAGGAAGTAAGCGCTGCATGGCCACTTTGATCTGATTTACGTGACATTTTCATGTTTTGGTCCGCACATGTTACACCAGCACGTGAAGTGGCCGCAGCACACCCCGAGTTGTGTGGAGTGCGAGGGCCCGTTCATCGCTGCTTGCAGCTTTAATTATTATTATTATTTTGCATCATCGCACGTGTTCCCACACGTGCATATAACTAATGACAGACGTAACATGAAAAAACTGCCGAAAGCAGTGCAAAAGACTATTAGTTATCAGAGAAAGCCGGTAGAAGAGAGTACTTTTTATTTTTATACTTTGAGTATAGAAGTTAAATCAGTACTTGAGTATGTTAAACGACTAGGACTATACATGTGAATTATGGCTTGAATGGCATCCTATAAATAATAATAACTAAATCAGTCATGTTAAAGCAACAAAATTCAAATCCTGTGTATACTGTTGCCTGAATATAAGAACCAAATCTGGTACAATTAAAGGAGTTAGACGGAAATTAGGACAAACAAAAAACATAATCTGCATTCATACATATAAAATTTTTTATTTTAGATCCATACATTCTTTATAACATCAAATTAAGACATTTGAAAGTGCGAGTACATGAGAGTAAACTGTATGGCTGTGGCTTGAATGGCATCCCATATCTAATTTTTTTTTTAATCTTACCTTCCTGTTGAAGCAGCAGGGCTCAAATCCTCTGGTCTCCTCCAATTCAAGTGGGCTGAAATACAAAACAGATACATATAAAACATAAAACATTTCTAAATATTCTTTAATTGTGCTAATTTTACAGATCACAACTGTTAACTTTAATTTCTTTTGTCCCGTTTTCTTCACCAGCGTGAGGACAAGATGCTCTAAGCGAAGTGAAACACATTGTCAGACAGGTTAAAGTCATTCCCTTTTCAGACACTCTTGTGCTTTTTGTAAATTTACTTTCAGAAACTCAAACTTTCTGCTTCACGGCGACACAGATTTAATCCAAAATGTTTTTAAATTATATTTCCCAGTAGTTAGTGAGGAAAGCATTTAAAGAGACTTAAGGTAATATAATAAGGATAAGCACAAAATTAAACATAATAGACTTTTGTTTAACTTACCCGTCTAAAGCTTGACACAGGTCGAAGGGCATTGCCTTGATGTCACACATTGTCTTGATGTTTAAAGGATTTAAAATGAAAGTTAGGTGAGACTAGAGTTTCCAGTTCATAGACACATACTCCCCGAAGACTGACTGACTGTGACTGAGTCTGAGACTGCAGCTTTGTATTAAGCTCAACTTCCTTTTTGTGGCTGTATACAAACTTTCTCTGACATCAGAAACGACATGAAGTCGCTCACCCACTTATTCAACAAATGGAAATGTGCACCGGTCTGCCCACTTAACACCACTCATTTATGGATTGCAAAGATTATACAATATGATATGATTGATGATCGGGTGATTTTAATGGCAAAAAATGTGTACAAGGAATTTACTCTGATGACTAAAATCCTTCATCCGGTTCAAATATAGACTCAAAAAGATCTACTCAGTTGGTGGTGACAAGGTGGCTAACAGGTGCCAGGTTATGATATCATCCTAACAGACTGATGTTTAAAATAGTATGTCCCAGATTATGATGTCATGCTAAGAGACTAAATGTAACAGTTTTGTTCACGTTGCAGCTTCAGTTCCTCTTCATTTCTTCCTTTCTTTTGTTCACCTCACAGCATTCACATGCTACACTACTGATTGTTCCTTTTTAATGTATTAAATTAATCTTATGTAAAAGATTACTTCCCACTTACAGTATGGGCCAGGTACATGTACAACCAGTATTTCTTTATTTTTTTTCCTATACAACGATGCCAATCATTGACCAGCAATGACACAACAACATAACTGTTGTCTTTCAGGACATATGATTAATGGTCCTGATAGCTTAAAAGCAATACATTATTCTTATTTTATGATATTAAACTGACACAACTGACTGAACCCCCTACTGGCTTTAGTCAAAAATGCATATAGGGATTCATGCAATTGTTTTTATATATATATGTTTTACTTGTTTATATATTAAAAATGCACCATTAGGTTATAACTAAAATAAATTATTAATAAAGGAAAAAAACATGTTTAAAATAGAGCCATCAGAACATGGATACTTTTGAACCATAAGCACTTAGTAAATTGGTATTTGGATGGAATAAACCTTTGAAACTATTATAGAAAGTAATATTTAGCTCGGTGGCAATGTAGACCAGTGCCAACCAGAACTGTTTCACTGTCAGTTTCCAGCGGAGCTTTAACATCAGTGCACCGCTCTTTGGGCGTGTATTCATTCCTTGTTTGTTTGTTTACAACACACATGCCTGCAGCATTCTTCCTAAATGGTGACAAATGTTTTTTTTTTTGCCATAGAGCTGATTATATCCACCCCTCAGTGAGTGAATTAATTCCTACCAGTAACCACTACCAGGCTCAATATTCTCACGTTTATAATCAACCATTCAACCTGTGAATTAGCACAAATCTTGTTGCTTTTCAAGTAAGTTCCTTGATCACCGCCGACCCTGATCTTTGAGATTGGCTTGGCACATCCCTAGTCTGTATTATAGTGTGCTTTCATTGTGGCGGCAGCAGGGCTGTTTTCAGTGATTTATTACTGCAAGTGCCCAAAACTTGCAGTTTGTTTATGTATCTTTTGTTTTTTCTTCTTTTGAGAGGTGATTTAAATATTTATGGATAAGTTACATGCCTGTTTTACTGTTCACTGTGTCCAGTGCCCTCCAGGGCTTTAGTAAGTTTGTCACGTGACTGAAAACTAGGAAGTTCTAGTCATAAACTGCTCCTCTGAACCTAAACTCTGGTCATACCTATCTGCAATATCTACAGGAAAGTTTAAACGATTCCTACAGTGACTTGATTACTAAGAATCATAATCAGAGGCTTTCGTTTAGTCCATATAACTACGTACAGCGCGCTGTGTTTTGCACAGATGATTATTGCTGTCGTACAACATGCTTTTAATAGCAAGGAGTGAAGAGAAGAGACAGAAGGTGGTGGAAGTTTGGGAAACGAAACAAGAACTATGTACAGTGTGTCTGCTGTAAACCCGAACTAGCTTAGCACAATAGCATGATGTGCTTCACTGTGAAAAGCCAACTAGCAGCTCGAGTCATTGTTTATCTGTGGAAAAAATGGTTTAAAAATGGTTGGAAACTCTGCAACTTATTGAAAATACATGTCTTGCTTTCTCTCTTGCATATTTACTATTGGTTTAAAGGACAATTCCGGCGCAAAATGAACCTGGGGTTAATAACACTTATTTACAGAGTTGGTCTGTTCTCTGGGATATGTTTACGCTAATTACCGTATAATGCTAGTCAACGGGGCATGAGTAAAGTGAAAAGAAAGCAATTTCTATACCACTAACAAGCACTTTTCTTGAGGTGATTTTTTTTCTAGGAGGGTTGGAGGCTTTGACTACCGCTAGCTCTCTCTCTCTCTCTCGTGGCCCTTTCATGGAGCTCCTGCGCCTCTTCGTCTGTATATTCCGGCTCGAAAAGATAAAGACGTCCATTAAACTGAAAGGGTTCGTTGTTAATGTCTTCAAATTCGGTTGAATAATCCGCCATCTCTTCAGTGTGTGTCCTGACTAATAGTATCTGTTGCGTTCAGAGCTTCTCTTCC